>PVIA01004872.1:0-126980 GCA_004024845.1 Tonatia bakeri | reverse complement strand
AGCTCTGCAGCCAACCTCTGGGGTGTGGTCATTTAACATATCTATAACCTTTGACTGGCTACATAGATATGTTAAATAGCTATGGCCATGCTCTGAGCCAGGGGGATGGAAGTAACTTCCCCACCAAGATGTAAGGGGGGGGGCAGGTCCCCCGAGTTACAGCACCTGCGTGAAAGCTTGGAGATGATTGGCTCCATAACATGGGGCCACACCTGCCCAGACCCACGATGGCGACCAGAAAAGCTGGAAAGGATAGCAGATTGAGGGCAGGTGTGGCCGAGTGTGGGAGGAGTCGGAAGTGGGGCTGCAGAGGAGGATTGGCGCGGGATTTAAACCCAGAGGCTGCAGCCATAGAGGGGAGAACCACGCGGCTTTTGGCAGAGTAGGGGCTCCCGCAGCCCTGGAGGAGAACCACGCGGTTTTGCCAGAGTGCAGGCCCCCGCAGCTCTGGTAAGAGAGGACTGCGTGGCTTTGAGGTGCTTCTTTTGGTCACGTGGCCTGGGAAGCAAGAGAGACTGCCTGGAAGAAGGGTGAAAGAACTCTTACCAGTAGGCCACGAGACGGTGCTGCATGGCTTTGGATTAACTGGAGATCCTGCCTGGACGGCAACACAGCTAATGGTGCCGAGAACCGAGAGAGGCCTACCAGCTGAGCACGGATTACTGGGAATAACCAGACACTGCCTGAGACTGGACTTCTATTTCCTTTCCTGAGATACGGTACCCCAGACTGGGCAGAGGGGGAAGGAAGGACTGTGTGCATTTGTGGGTGTTTTAAGGGACTTTGGGATTTTGGTAAAGACATTAGGTCACTACCTTAAGTTTGTATAGCACTAAATAAACGTTTCCTTTCCTTTTCACGAATCTCTGGCATTGAGAGATATCTTTCCTTTAAAGGCGGCGGACAAGACGGACCTGAGTCTCTTTCGATAATAGTATCATCGTCCCGGGCCCCCCTTGTTTTGCTCTGTAACAACCCCACCACTCTCGAAACAATAACCCCGTGGTGGCGTTCCCTACTCTTTACCACCCTGACCCCGGTACTAGGGACACTCATAATAATCTGCATACTATTAATGCTTGGCCCTGTTTCCCGAGATTCCTCCAGGAAAGAATTTGCAAAGCCTCCCGGGTTACCTTTAACCAGATGCTGCTTCAGGCCCAAACCTACTTGCCCCTCCCTGACAACAGAAACAGCTGACCTCTAGCCCCTCCCCTCTATGTTCCCTGACAGTAGGAAGCAGCCAGATTGAACACTGCCCCTTATCCTATCAAAGAGGTCAGAAGGTCATGATGGGCAGGGTAGGACAAAATGGCGGCTGAACTATAACCTGGAAAAGACGGCTAAGAGAACCACCAATAATATATTGCCACTTTATTAAAAAGGGACCAATCTGCAGCTTCCACGGAGAGAGCCAACCCAAAATAAAACCCCACCATATTTCCTGTTTGGGCGTGACTTCCTCGGCCCCACCATGTGGACCAGGGAACCTTGCCTGGTTGCGCAAACCCAATAAAGCTCTATACTGCCTAACTTTGGCTGATTGGCATTTTATTCTTCGGTGGAGCCTAAGAAAACCTTTCAGTAATGTCTAATGTAAAACGGAGAGGGATTCTTCGGCATTGACTTGTCTAAACTAACCTCACTGCCTAGCATATTTGGTCTTTAAGAAGCTTTTATTGTTTTTTTATCCTTGTCATTTTCTTCAGTATCACAGCTTGTTGCATATAATGTGCCTCTTTATGTAGGTCTGCAATTAGGTGTATTCCTAACCTCCCCTCCCCACTGGATGGTCCAGTGCTAAGTTCTGATCTCATAGAAATGAGATAGTTTAATACTAACGATGGAGAATGATAGGGGACTCAAGACTTGGAAAATTTTACCTTAAGGTAAAAAGTTCTGAGTCTAGCAAGTAATGTGTATGTTAAGCTTTTGTTTCAGAAACTACAGATAAGGCCCATCCTGGCTCCTGAGAAAAGCAGCCGACCTCCTGGGGCACTGGCTAGAGATTACCGCCTGGGGACATGTGGGAGGCATCCGGGCCTTTTGTGTGACCCCCCCCCCTTGGGAACAGCTAAACTGCTGAGAACAGCAATGATGCAGCTTCCCTCACCTAATCCTCCCTGAATCTCAAAGCCCTCACCACACCTTGCTTGTCCTTCCCCACCCCCTTATAAAAGATCTGGCCAGGAAAAAGAAGGGAAGATGGTTTGTTAGGGTATGAACCCGCCATCTTCTCGGATAGCCAGCCATCTGAATAAAGGCCCGTAAAAGATTCAATCGCTGTCATTGCTTATTGGATTTGGTAGTGACAGGCAGCCCAAATGCCCGTGTCTTTTCTGGTTACACTCCAACTCACTTAGCTACCCTGCCAGGACCAGAGACACAAAATTGCATG
Organism: Tonatia bakeri; assembly: GCA_004024845.1. Lineage (NCBI taxonomy): Eukaryota > Metazoa > Chordata > Mammalia > Chiroptera > Phyllostomidae > Tonatia > Tonatia bakeri. The sequence continues at coordinate 124,582 of PVIA01004872.1, read as the reverse complement.
CAGACTCACAGTCACATACACAGAATACATGCTGACAGATATGAATACACACAGACTGCACACAGAGAGCCCAGGCCCATAGTAGTCACATACAGCCACACGGAGTGACTTAGTTTTACAGACATCATCAACCACAGCCTTAGACCACACCCAGAGAGCATGGAGTGGCACAAGGAAAGGCTCATATGGAGCCACTTTAGATTCATGGACATCATTGCCCATGGACTCACAGCCACACTCGAGAACCAAAAGGCAAATACACACACAGGCTCACAGCTTCACACAAAGTACACAAACAAGTCTGATTTTGAAACTGGAAAAGACACCAGCATTCAGGCTGCCTGTCACCTACCAAACCCAATAAACAAGGACAACGATTGAATCCTCATGGGCACTTTATTCAGATGGTCGGCAATCCGATAAAATGGCAGATTCATACCCTAACAGACCATCCTGCCTTCTCTTTTCAGGCCAGACTTTTTACAACAGGGAATAAACAAGGTGCAGTGAAGGCTTTGAGATTCAGAAGCTGCAACATTCCTGTCCCGGGCAGTTAGCTGTTCCCAGGGGCCGGTGGCTGTCTGTCTCTGCCTGGAACACAAAGGCCCGGATGCCTCCACTTGTCTCCAGGTGGTAATCTTTAGCAGTGCCCCAGGAGGTCAGCTGTTTTCTCAGGAGCCAGGACAGGCCTTATCTGTAGTTTCTGAAACAAAAGCTTTAACATATACATTACTTGCTAGGCTTATAACTTTTTACCTTAAACTAAAAATTTCCAACTCTTGAGTCTCCTATCAATTTCACACAGCTGACAACACCATGCACAGACTCAGTGTCTGCCACACAAACTTCAGGGTTCAGAGGGCCCCAGAGGCCAAAGTCCATGTTCAGGCTCTATAATGATCTGTGTGGATATGAACTCGTGTGAACTTGTAAGCTTATGTGACCACATCCAACTCTAGCCACAGAGAGAAGTACTCACAGCAGACAGGATTATAAAGACAGAGAAGCCACAGACACACAACTGCTTTCAAGCAGATGGCTGCACGTAGCCATGTACACAAACAACTATTCACAAATCCAGTTGATAGGGGATTCAAGACTTGGAAAATTTTAGCTTAAGGTAAAGAGCTGTAAGTCTAGTAAGTAATGGGTACATTAAGCTTTTGTTTCAGAAACTATAGATAAGGCCCATCCTGGCTCCTGGGAAAAGCAGCCAACTTCCTGGGGCACTGATAGAGGATTACCTCCTGGGGACATCCGAACCTTTGTTCCAGGGAAAGCAGGTGACCACCCCTTGGGAACAGCTAACTGCCCAGGACAGGAATGCTGCAGCTTCTGAATCTCAAAGCCCTCACCAAACCTTGTTGGTCCTCCCCGACACCCCTTATAAAAGATCTGACCAGGAAAGAGAAGGGAAGATGGCTTGTTAGGGTGTGAACCCACCATCTCAGATCACTGGCCATCTGAATAAAACACCCGTAAAAGATTCAATCACATTCACTGCTTACTGGACTTGGTAGTGACAGGCAGCCCGAATGCCAGTGTCTTTTCCAGTTACACAGTCAGAAAAGAAACAGGTGGGCAGCACATAGATGGGTGCACAACCAGGTAAACCAGAATACAGAGAGTACTTTTCAATTGCTAAAGGAAATCCAGAAAATACACCTAAAGCTGCATGAAGAAGAAAAGGGAAACATAATATACATACAACAACACCGAAAGAAACACCCAGAGGGCACATATACCTACAGCCACTCACCAAGGGCAGAAGCACAGTGGCAGAGAAGAAAGACACATACATAGTGACACACACAGAAGAGACGAATAACCACACTCATCACCCACAAGCTTTACAAAGCAGACACATAAACATTTGAAGGACACACACACACAGAGCCCGGTGTAGATGAGTTGCCCAAGCAGATAGTACCAACACACAGATACCAAAAAGGAAACACAAATTGGACAGACAGCCATAGACACAAGACACAACTGGGTAAGTTACATAGGAAGATACATGTGGAGCTCCCATATGTATGTTCGTGGCCAAGAACATGTACAGGCAGATGAGATGCATTTGGAGTATTCTCATACACACACACACACACACACACACACTCCCCTGTTTATCCTGACTTACTCTGATATCTCTCTCCTCTGATACTCTTCCTCCCCCCACAGCCATTACACATCTGTGCTACAGGCAGGCCATGGAAAGAGACACCTGTCAGCAGAGGCCTTGGCCCAGATGGCTAAGGGGGCAGGGAGCTAGGCAGCTGTCTAGATTTTGAGAAAAATCTGAAGTGCCCTGTCCAAAGAACTAGTGTACTTGGACAATGAAAAACATACCTCCATCCACCACCTCTGAGTAACAGCTTTCTGCTTTGATCACTCCCTTCCCTTCCCTACCCTCCCCTTTTCTCCCAGGGCCTTCCCCACCTTCCAACATTGTCCAGCATAGGGCCGCCAGGCATATAGCATGTGCTCCATAAATGCCACTTATCAAATATCACATCATCATTTTGTTTATTTCTGCCAAGTGAACTCTTCTAGGGCACACACTAACCCTCATCCAGCTCTGCACCCCATAGCTCAGCTAAATTGCAAGGCACTGAAAATAGCAGGTGCTTAACATATGCTGGTAGGAGGAATAATAAAAGGAAAGTGAAATCTGGTGTGGGGGTGGGAAACTTGCTTTGGGAGTAACAGATATCTTTAAGCTTGACCTAGATACTGAGGCTGTGTCAGGGATAATAATACTTTATTATTTTATCACAGTAAGGCCCTTTCTGGCTTTTGATGGTTCAGGAAAGCAGACCTTTGGGTGACATTTGGGATTCCTATTGAGTCTCTTAAAAGTCAGTTTGGGTTCTTCTCAGTTCTTCCAAGCAGACCCCTGCCTGCTTTTCATTAAAACTCAGCAGCCTTCAGGAGAGGGAGCCACAGAGCAAAGCGGTGAACAACAAGAGCTTTCCCAGTTCTGCCGCTTTCTAGCTATGCGGCCAGGAGCAAATTCTGAAACCTGACAGTTTCAGCTTCCCCCAGGGCATGATAATGCCTAGGGCCATTGATAATGTTACAGAACGGTGGGGGGGGGGCTAAACAATATAAAAGGCCCCCCTTTTTCTCCCGGGGTTCCTCCCCACCTACTGGGTTTGTTTTGCCCCCTGCCTGAGGAAAGACATCTCTTAATACCAGAGATCAGTGAAAAGGAAAGGAATTTATTATTTATTTGAAATAATACAAACTTAAGTTTCCCACAAATGCACACAGTCCTCCTGACACCCTCCACATGGCAAAAGGGAACATTTCCAAAGCCTGTGGTCCTGACTCTCACCCAAGTGGAGTGGTCCCAACCAAGACACCAAAGCCACGTGACCCCCCAAAAGAGACACAGGGTCCTAAAAATAGAGACGCCACATGGCTGCCACACCTCTATTTAAATCCCAGCGCCAATCTTCTTCTGCAGCCTCATTTCTGGCTCCTCCCACAATTGGCCACAGCTGCCAGCATTCTGGGCAGGTGTGGCCTTGTGGTGTGGAACCAGTTATCTCACGCTCTGCTGGACCCTATTACAAATCCCTATTTGGCGCCCCCCTCTTGGCTGTACCCTGTTACAGTAAGATTGAATGAATACAGATAAGTCACTTAGAACAATTCTTGACACATAGTAATTGTTCAATAACATATTGGGTTAGGCAAAAAGTCTGTTATGGTGTTTTCCATAGAATTAAAAAAAACATTTTTCATTTTCACCAATAACTTTATTGATTTGAATATTTTGAGTCTGTCAGCTATCTCCCACAGACTCAATGTCTATGAGATTGTTCTCAATGTCCCAATTTGATCACTATCAACTTCAACTGGTTTACCCAACCATGGAGCATCATCAATTGAGAAATCTCCAGTACAAAACTTCGCAAACCATTTCTGACACATTCGATCAGCCACAGCACATTCTCCAGACACTGCACAAATCTGTTTGCATTTCAGTTGCATTGTTACCTTTCTTGAAATAATAAAACATGATATGCTGAAATGTTGCATATTTTCTTCCATCTTCAATATTAAAATGGCTACACAAAATTTCACCAATTTTGATAAGTTTTTTTAAATGCACACTGAGCCCTAGCTGGTGTGGCTCAGCGGATTGAGTGTTGGCCTGTGAATCAAACAGTCACTGGTTCAATTCCCTGTCAGGGCACGTGCCTGGGCTGCTGGGCCAGGTCCCCAGTAGGGTATACACGAGAGGCAACCACACATTGATGTTTCTCTCCCTCTTTCTCCCTCCCCTTCCCTCTAAAAATAAATAAATAAAATCTTTTAAAAATACCATTTATTTAGTGGCTAGAAATTGGTGGTTCAGTGGTAGAAAAAGTTACCATTTATTTAAAAAAATAAATAAATGCACACTGATGTGACAGCCGTCACAATACAGTCTACCAAAATTATTTCAAATGAAGTTGAAGACAACTAAGCGCTACTAGAGCCATCTTATGGAAAAAAAACAAACGAAATTTTTGGCTATTACAATATTTGTGAAAGGAATTAGTGAATTCTACTCTGCTGTGAAAAGCAGCCCCTCACTGGCTACATTTAGGATTCGAAGCTCCCGATTTTTTTTATGCAAGCCCCCCACTGAGTAACTTCGGTCTCTCAAAGCAGGCCCTGACTCAAAGTAAGGCTAGTCCTCTGCACCTGAACCACCCGTGTCTTTCCCTTAAGCAGTAAGATGTTCTCCCATACAGAGCTGGCCTGGCAGCTTCCTCCTCCTTCACATCTTCAGGAGACACCTTTATACTCAGTGGGGTGTCGGGTGGGAGCTGCGGCCTGACACCGCACTTCAGGAAGAGCATGGGGAGTTCGGAGCCTGGTTCCTTCCTTAAACCCCTGGCCCTGCTGGAGGAAGCAAGTTTCTTTGCAAAAAATTAAATATCCCCTTTGAGAGAGGCAAGAAAACAGGATGCAGCAAGTGTCCCACAGGGTGAACATGGGTCCCCAATCCCTGGCACTCCCTCTTCTCAGTAGAGGAGTGGCTGGTGGCTGGAGCCCTTGTTTTCTTATGCTGGCCCACTTTCTCAGGCAGTCGTGTTCCCACCGCACCCCCAACGAGGCCCTTAAGCTCCCCTGACAAGCTCTTGCTTCCTCCCTGGCTCTCAGGAAGACCAGGGAGTGTCTCTCTATGTCTGTCTGTGTATGTCTGCCATCTTTCTATACCTCCCAGGGCCCCACATAAAAGCAGAATGCACCCCTGAGAATAGAAAGAAGGAAAGGAGCAAGAAGAGGGTGGTTTTGTTACCAGGCAGGGGAGGGGCCTGGCCCTAAGCGGGTCTGCCCAGTGCCAGTCAATAGTGTGTGGGTTCTTGACTTTGTGTAGGAAAGATTTCACAACACGAGTCCAGGTGACTATGAGGGAATATTTATTAAAGCTGGGGACAGTAAAACAAGGAAGGGCTCAGCTTACAAGAAGCAACAGGAGAGCCTAGGCTGGGCTGCATTAGCTCACTGGCAAGTCAGAGAAAAGGGGGCTTTGGGGACAGGTTTAAGGGGTTAGCCTGGGAATAGCTGCTGCTCCTCATTGTTCCCCTGGTTGCAAGTCTTGTGGGGTTCCTTAGAGTTTAGTAGATGTGTGCCTGTGGGGGAAGGAGTGGGGGAAGTAGGGGAAAGGGAATGGTGCAGGCTGCTGGGGAGGGGGCTGGATCCTTGTCTTGAGGCTTTTCTCTCTTGCAGGTGGGAATCTTTAGGGGAGGCCTCAGGGGAGGATCTCAGCAGAATATTCATCAGTTTTCCAGGTGTGATCTTTCAGAGTTGTGGTCTCTGCTGATTTCTCAGTGCCAGGCAGTCAGTAATTGCAGCCAGTTCTGGCAGCACCCACCTGATTTTGCTGCTTTTCTGGGCCTGGGACTGAAATACAATGGAAGCCTAGATGTTATCCCCTAGAAGGTGACATTCTGCACCTGGCTGTAAACCACTCAGCCATTTTGTTCAGCTATCTGTCTCAGTTTTCCTATTCACTTGCCAAGGAATTTTCCTAGCTTCTTACAATACTGCCTCAGATTCAAGAAACATCTATCTAACATCTACTGTGTGCCAGGACCTATTCTAGGTGCCTGGCAGGTAGCAGTGAACAAGACAGAACACAAATCCCTGTCTAGTGAAGCTTACATTTCTAAGGAATGATATATTAATTGTTCAGTTCTTTGAATATTTCAGGGTCTTTCACACTTGGTGTTTCCTCTGCCTGGAATGCTCTTCCTCTTAATATTGGTACGGTGCACTCCTCTTCAGGTCTCAGGTCTCAGCTCAAATGTCACCTACTCAGAGAAGACTTCCCTGACACATAACTGAATTAGCAATTCGATCCTTCCCTTCCTCTCCATCCCTGTCATCCTACCTTATTATTCATCATAGCTTTTACACCACCTGATGTAACATTATATATTTACATATTTAATATTATATTGCCCTGGCCAGTGTGGCTCAGTTGATTGGGCATCATCATGCAAACCAAAAGGTCTTGGGTTTGATTCCCTGTCAGGACACTTGCCTGGGTTGCAGGTTTGGTCCCCAGTTGGGTGGCACACAAAAGGCAATCGATCAAAGTATCTCTCTCACGTAGATGTTTCTCTCCATCTTTCTCCTTCCCATCCCCTCTCCCCAGAATCAATAAAAGAAAAACAATCTTAATATTATATTTATATTTAGTACTTTAGTACTTTAGTAACTAAATATCTAGTATTTAGTTACTTTAGTAAGTAAATGTACATAGGTACTAAAATGTTTATATATCAGCATATGCACTTATATAACATATATTTTATATATACACTATATGAAGGGCATAAATATATACTATTATATATTTTCTTATATTTACATATAATAGCATATTTATGTTTATTATATTTGATTAATAGTATGTAATTTATATACTAGTAAATATTATATATCATTATATTTCTATATAATCATATGTATTAAATAGCATATATGTTTATATACCATATATATTTTTTTTTGAGGACAGGTGGTCCTCAAATAACATCCTTTTTTCCTCTTTCTTTTTTTAATTTTTAGAGAGAGGAGAACAGAGGAAGAAAGAGAGGGAGATAAACATCAATGTAAGATAGAAACATCCATTGGTTGCCTTTTATATGTGTCCTGACTGGGGGCTGAACCCACAACTCAGGCATGTGCCCTGACCAGGAATCGAACTGGCGACCTTTCACTTTGTGGGACTACAACCAATCAACTGAGCCACACCTGTAAGGGCTCAAGTAGCATCATTTTGTTCAAAGTTGTTTGTTATACCATTGATGAGGGAAAAAAACAATTCTCAGCCAGGGCTGTTGTGTGGAGTTTGCATGCTCTCCCCACATCTGCATGGGTTTTCTCCAGGCACTCCAGTGTCCTCCTATATTCCAAGATATCAACATTCGGTGAATTAGCACATCTACATTGTCCCAATCTGAATGAGTGTGGGTGTGTATGTGAGTGCCTCCTGTCTTGGAAGGGCATCCTGTCCAGGGTTCCCACCTTCTACCCTGAGCTGTTGGGATAGGCTCAGCCACCTGTGACCCTGAACTGGAATAAGCAGTTAGAAAAGAATTATCTTACTTATTTTTATTAATCTTTCTTAAATGTATGCATAGCTCACATTTATTTCAATGTTTAATATTAGAAGTGTTTTGGGTCTTCATTTAGAAATTTGGTAACATTTTTGTGACCAGAAATATGCTGTAGAAACTTAATTCTTGTTTATATCAGTTAGCCTTTGGTACAATTGACTTCCTTCATTATATGTCACGTCGCTTAAAGCCCCCATTTCCAAAAACATATCTACGATGTTAAGTGAGATAGTGTATAACCTCCCTTGTCTGTTCCCTCATCTGTAAACTGGGGATAATTACAGTAACTACCTCATATGGTTGTTGTAAGGATTAAAATAAGTTCAAGGACAGGATTCAGCAGTCTGCTGGAGCCTACCTGTACAGGTGTGCAGACTGCTTGTTCAGTTATCAGGAATTTTGTAAACTGGTTGTTAAACACAGCTATTACTAAAAATAAAATGACATAAACTTACAATTAAATAAATTAGATTTTTAAAGGATGATACCCAAAACTACTCACTTCCTTATTTCATTAAATTTCACTATTTTCTACGCTCTTGAGTTCATCTACCCCTATTTTAACTCTATGGTAGAAATAGGACATAATGTTGCAGCACTGCTTCTAGATTCTGTGTTCCATGACTACATATTGGTAACTTGAAATCTAACAAGATGATATAATGTGTAAACCATGGACATTGCCAAAATTTTGAAATTAGACATTCAAACATTTCCCCTCCCCCATTCCCCTCAAAGAGCTGGTTGTTAACCATTTACCAGCACACCATTGAGAGCACTTAGAATAGTGCCCCGCACATGGTAAACTCTATAATAAATGTTTCCATTATTATATTTGCTTTTGCACTGGGTGGGGATACATAGGGGTTTTTTGTGGGTTGGACTTAAAAATGTTTGAAGAACATGGAACTACACAAGGCCAGTTGGTAGTCACACCCCAGACCTTTAACTTTTTAAAAAAGATTTTATTTATGTACTTTTAGAGAGAAGGGATAGGAGAAAAAGAGGGAGAGAAACATCAATGCGTGAAAGACACATTGATCCTTTGCTTCTTACACACCTCCAGTCAGGGACCTGGCCCACAACCCAGGCATGTGCCCTGACTGGGAATCCAACCAGCAATCTTTCAGTTCTCAGCCCGGCACTCAATCCGCTGAGCCATACTAGCCAGGGCCAGAACTTGAACTTTTTTAGTGAAAGGTTTTAAGCCAGCCCTGTCCATTGTTCTTGTGCATCTAATTTAACACACCTTTGAAATACCACAGGTAATACCCTTCAAGACAGATATTTACCCTCAAGAGAGCACATAATCTTAACTATCCTGTACCAATCCCTGCCTTGCTTTCTCCAATCTTCCATGTACATTTTCTCCTTAATATCAAATGCATAAAAGAAGTTGCGCTCTGGCTGGTGTAGCTCAGTGGATTGAGCGTGGGCTGTGAACCAGGCATCGCAGGTTCAATTCCCACTCAGGGCACATGCCTAGGTTGCAGGCCATGTCTCCTAGCAACCGCACATTGATGTCTCTCTCTCTCTCTCTCTCTCTCTCTCTCTCCCCTCCCTTCCCTCTCTAAAAATAAATTAATAAAATCTTTAAATAAAAAAAAAATAAGTTGCAAAACTGTTATCTTCAGGAGCATTTGAGATCCTCCTCCCCAGTATATTGTCAGTTTGACTCAAACTCATAAAATCTTCTACCGGTCTGGATGTTTCTTACGTGAACACATATTTATTCCTCCAAATAGCTCTTAAATCTGTAGTACTTATTATCCCCATTTCATAGATGGAGAAACTGAAGTTCTAAAATGGTACAGTTCGGGCAGCAATGTCACTTTGGGGAAGCCTAGCGTAGAGTGCACATTAACCCACTTTCCTTCCTCTCACGTTCAAGACTCCAGCGGTAATTTCACTGCGCTGCCCGCCTAAAACGGACGGATGCTGTTGTTCTCATTGCATTTTGGGAAATGTAGTCTATAAGCTCAACGAACCTCGCTGTACCAGAAGGGTGGGGCTGGGAAGTACCCGTGAACTACCGTAGCCTCGGAACCAAGAGGCAGAGGCTGTTTTAGCGCCTCTCGACGTTTCAACTACGCATGCGCGAGTCCAGCACCTTTAGTCGTGCCCGTTGCATACTGGGAAGCGCAGTTCTCCAGCCCAACGAGGTCTACACTAGGAGTCTGGACTCACGCTCTAAGTTCCAGTCGCGTCCAGACGTCGTGCCACCCTTGGTATTCCACGATGATAGACTTGCCACACTGCAGTAGTCATTAGGAGTGCATGATAAGGCATTCGGATCAGCTAAGAACAGCAACTGAAGCCCTAAGATTTCTCACCAGCGCTCTCTACACGGCTTGGGCTGCTGGCGGACCGGCCTCCTTCGTTCCGCTTCTCCCCACTCCGAAAACTAAGGTAGGCCCAGGTGCTCGGAGGACGTGGGTCCAGGCCAAGACAGTGGAGGCACGACTGCACTGTCCCGCCGGCGAGGGAAGGAGGAAAGAACTACATAGTCTGGGCGGCTGACACCAGGGAGGCTGCAGACCCAAAGTTTGTGTGTAGAACGGGACTACTATTGCGGGGTTGGCTGAGGCGGGGAGGCTGGGGGTGGCAGGGGTCCAGATATCAGCGGACCTGCACTGAGGGGGCTCTGAAGGCCCCACTAGAGACATGATCTTTGAATTAAGGTCGAGGAGGGAGCGAGGGTATGACCAGAGGGCTGTTAATGGAGGGAGAGGTCGCATGAGTGTAAGGAGGTCTGCTAGGGCTTCATAGAGGAATCAATAGGGGCTAATGGTCAACATGATCATGGGGACTAGTGGGGGTGTGTTCATTGATTAATGCAGGGGTGGTAGAGTGGGCAACTAAAAAGTAATGGGAGGCAGATGGGGATGTGATCCCTGAGGGACTGATGGAGGTATTATTTCAATAGGTTAATGAAGAGTGGTGGGCATAGTAATGGAAAGCATAATGATGAGGTTATGGAGGGAATAGCAGAGGCCAGTGGGGGTCATGATCAAGGAACTAATGGAAACAGTGATCAAAGAAGTGAGAGTGAGAGGTGGAAAACATGTAGTCAAAGGCTTTTAATGGGTGATCATGGCACAGTCATCAAGGAATTAATGCTAACAGTGAGCAAAGAAAGAATAATAGTAAGGTGTTGGGGTGTGATCATCAGGTAATTGTTGGGGGTCAAGGTGGGCAATGAGGGGAGAGTGAGAAACTGATCACTCAGGATTAACCTGAGTGTGTGATAATGAAGGAATTTCAGGGCACTAATGGTGTGATCTATGAGGGATTAATTGGAGGGCTGAGTTCATTGGGGGCTAGTAAATCATTGTAATTGAGAGCTTAATGGGAAGCTAATAGGCCACGATCCTCCAGGCATTAAGGCATTAATGGGCATTGATAACGTTGTAGTAATAAAGGAATTACTGGGGACCTAATCATTGCAGGGATTAATGGGGAATGGGGTAGAGAGAGATTAAGGGGGGGTGGGGAGTACAATGAGGTAGTATTGAGATGATGAGGATGAAAGCAAGGGATTAATGGGGGAGCTAATAGGGATATATGAATCTAGGGGCGATGAGGACAGCTGGGGAAACAGTGAGATGTTAATGAGAATAAGATGGGCAGAGAAGGGTTGGTAGAGTCACAGGGTATAATAGACAGAGTGTGGCTGATAGCAGTCGAGTTTGACAGAGTCAGTAATGTGTCATCTGTGAGATAAGTGTTGGGTTGGGGGATCTGTGGGGTGAGTAATGGGCTCTGTGCGGGTTCCAGTGGGGTGAGTGGTAGAGCCTGAGAGTTCATTGCTGGGGTTCTTTAGGCTATGTGAATGGGGTCAGTGACTGGGCTCCAATCTTCCGATGTGCTGAGGGAACTCTCATGTGGGTCAGGTGAGCCCAGCTTGGTTTGTGTGTTTTTGGCTGCCCTGCAGAGGTAGGTGGTGGCCCACTCACCCAGTTACTGATACAGGGTGGCATCAGCTTACTGTTGGCAGGTCCCTGGGCAAACAGTGTGTGAGATGGGACGGACATCAAAGGACAAGCGGGATGTCTACTACCGCCTGGCCAAGGAGAATGGCTGGCGTGCCCGCAGTGCCTTCAAGCTGCTACAACTCAATGAGGAATTCCAACTCTTCCAAGGTCCCTACCTGGCTGGCGAGTCCCTGGGGGATGGGGCAGGCACAGGGAACAGACAAGTGAGCTAGGTCTGCAAAGCAACCTGTAGTGGGTGGACTGACTTACGGGGTGGGGGGTTTCTGTGGGGCAGAGGGCCAGGCAAGAAGATGTGCAGATACTCAAGAGGAGTTGGGCCCCTGGGCAGCAGATAGATGTGGGTGCTCCCCCGGGGCGAGCAATGAATTTTGCAGGGTTCCCAGGCTGGAGAGGTGAGTGCAACTGACACTACACCTTCCTGTGTGTGCTCAGGCGTGACACGGGCAGTTGACCTGTGTGCAGCCCCAGGCAGTTGGAGCCAAGTTCTGAGCCAGAAGATTGGGTGAGTGTGGAGTCCCAGATGGGGGCACCTGGGAGGACAGGTTAAGTGGAGGGCAGACCAGGAGTAAAAACTGGACTGACATGGGCCGTGTTGTCCACAGGAGCCAGGGGTCCAGCCATGTGGTGGCTGTGGACCTTCAGGCTATGGCTCCACTACCAGGTGTGTTACAGATCCAGGGCGACATCACCCAGGTAAGAGCATGGCTGGGGATGTTGAAGTGTTTCCTGGGCAAAGATCCCCCAACCTGGGGGCTACAGACAGTGCAGGAGACAGAGAAACAGATTGAGAAATATTCAGAGACAGATAGAGTGACTGAGAGAACCCAAGAGTATAACAGAGAGGCAGAGAAACAGAGTCAGCAGAATGTAATCCCAGAGAGATGGCAACAAATTATGGGACTGGGTCCCCACAGATGGAGTGTGGTCTTAGGCAAATCCTGAGCATTTGAGTGACCCAGGGCCCGCAGCAGGGCCATGGGCAGGTGGGGTTAGAAGGCCACAGTATGGGGGGACCTTGGGGCCACTCATCTACCCTCTCTTCCATAGCTGTCCACTGCCAAGGAGATCATCCGGCATTTTGAGGGCTGCCCCGCGGACCTAGTGGTGTGCGACGGGGCTCCCGATGGTAAACATGGGTTGGGAGGTCAGGTGGGGTACCCTGTGCATGTCCTTTCTGTATTTCCTGTTTTGTTAGCAGCTTCTTTCCCACTTCAACTCCCTACCTCTCTTCCTCTGTCAGCTGTTTCCCACATCTGGCAACTTCTCCCTGTCCTGCTGACTGCTCTCTGCCTCTGTCTTTTCCCTTCTCACTCTCTACTACTTCAATTTTGTCTGTTGCCCACCTTCCCTCTTCTCTTATCTCCTCTCTATGCTCTCTGCAGCTCTCAAGTCCTTCTTACTGCCCATTCATTTTAGTCAGTCAGTCATCCATTCAACACACGTTTACTGAACACCTGTCACATGTCAGGCACTAACGTACACGTTGGGAAAACATTTGTGAATAAAATTACACTAATCTCTGCACTCATAGAGCTGGTGTTCTAGTGGGAGCAGATAGAAAAAGAAGCATGATTGAGCTGTGTAGCATATCAAAAAGTGATAGCTACCATGGGGAAATCAATGAAGGGGGTAGGGGGGGTCCTGTTGGAATGTTAAATAGAGTGGATGTGGAAGGCCACACGGGTGTTAGCACAAAGACCTAAAGTGAGAGTAAGCCAGAGGAATGCCTGGAAGAAGAACAATCCAGGCAAAGGGACAAGCCTGTGCAAAGGCCCCTAGGTGGGAGGGTGCTTGGCATGTGCAAACATGAGCGAGGAGATCAGTGTGGTAAGATCAGAGTGAGGGGGAAAGTGATAAGCGGTAAGATCAGTGAGGTCACAGGACACAGATCCTTGTGTGGATCCTTATGGGCCACAGTGAGGACTTGGGCTTTTTCACTGAGATGAGAACTCAAGAGAAAACTGTGAGAGAGTTATGAGCAGCCAAGGACCATCCCTGTCTCTAAGTTGTGACAGGATCTCTCTGGCTGCTGTGAGCAGTGTAAGAGGCAAGGGTGGAAGCCAGGGGCCTGGGGAAGAGGAGACCACTGCAGTAGTCCAGGTGAGTGATGAAAGTAGTGATGAGTAGGGTCGGTTCAGGAGGTCTTTTGAAAGTAGAGCCAAGAGGATTTGCTAATGGCTTGAATGTGGGTATGAGGAGAGAATGGAACTTGTCAAAGGTAACTAAGGTTTTTGGCCTGAACAACTGGAGGGATCAGATGAGATGAGAAAGATGGTAGGAAGAGCACGTTTGAGCGGGAAGCTCAGGAGTTTGGTTTTGGACAGGTCAAGTCTGAGATGTCAAGTCGGATCTGAGCCTGGAGTTAAGAGTCTGGACTGGAGGTAGAAATGTTGATAAAGAGACTGTCAGATAAAGTTGTTTTGAGCATTAAAATGAGCTCCTAGGAATTAGGAGCTCAGAATATGCATCTAGTTGACAGATAGTAATTCACATGCAGAACCTTAGCAGTAAGAGAGCCTGGGAAATGTTTTTAGCCTTCTAACCTCTCTGGGACAAGAAGATAGCTAGAACTGGATGGCTCCCCTAATGTCGTTCCTCTTGCTGCAGTAACTGGCCTCCATGATGTTGATGAGTATATGCAGGCCCAGCTCCTCCTAGCCGTGAGTAACCTTGGTTGCCCCTGCCTCAATTTATCGCCCTCCAGCTACCTCCACCTCAGCCTTAGCTATCTGTCCTGCCCACAGGCTTTGAACATCGCTACACATGTCTTGAAGCCCGGGGGCTGCTTCGTAGCCAAGGTAAGCCTTGGGAAACCTGGTGAGGGACAGAGACAGATCCCTGAGGGTTGCACTCATGCCTTTTATCTCTGCCTCCCCACTCTGCAGATCTTCCGAGGCCGGGATGTGACGCTGATCTACAGCCAGCTGCGTGTGTTCTTCTCCAGTGTGATCTGTGCCAAGCCTAGGAGCAGCCGGAACTCCAGTATTGGTCAGTGGGAAGTAGGGTCAGGCAGGCAGTGGGAATCTCAGGGACCTGTCTGGCCCCTTGGGTGGAGGTGACCGTCTTCCCTCGCTCCACCTTTCACCCACAGAGGCCTTCGCTGTCTGTCAGGGTTATGACCCTCCTGAGGGCTTTCTGCCGGACCTGACCAAACCCCTACTGGACCACTCATACGGTGAGAGCCAAAGCCCTGGTCCCTGTCCCTGGGGAGACTCTGCCCCCTTGTGGGATTTATGTCTCAGGAGGGCTCTCAGCCCCACCCCCTGGTAGAGACTGTTCCTTGTGGGAATTCTGTCCCTAGAGGTTCCTCAGCCCCACCCTCTGGTGGAAATTTACCCCCCCACTCCCCCCCCACTCCATATGGATATTATATCCCAGGAGGGTCTTCAGCCCAGTCCCCTCGTGGTAACTATACTTGGACCTGGTGAAATTCTGTCCCAGGAGAGTCCTAAGTTCTGCACCAAGCAGAGACACCCATGTAAGGAGATTATAACCTAGGAAGATTCAGTCACTCCCCCAGGTGAAAACCTTAACCCATGTGGGAGTTTTGCCCCATGAGATTCTTTCACCTGGCTCTTAGTGGGAAAAGGTACAGTGCCTGCTCATGCAGCGAGCAGGATTGAAACAAGGTCTAGGCCATATAAAAAGGCAGGTAGACATAAAAGTGCTGTGTGATGCCCTGGTCAGGTGACTCAGTCAATTGGAGTGTCATCCCATACACCAAAAGGTGATGGGTTCAATCCCCAGTCAGGGCACGTACCTAGGTCATGGGTTCAATCCCTGGTTGGGTCACATATAAAAGACAACTGATCAATGTTTCTCTTTTTGCCTCTCTCTAAAATCAATAAACATATCCTCCGGTGAGAATTTTTTAAAATATTTTTTAAAGTGTGGTACGAAAAAAGTCAGGGGTGGGGGCAGTGTTTTAGAAGAGGTGATTTGAACCGAGTGTAGAATTTCTGATGGAGGAGCATGAGAGTAGCTGGTGGATGTGTGGGGAGGCCTTGGTACCATGCTTCAGCCTACATTATGCCTGGTTCCAGGCATCCCAGCCCTGTCCTGTCTTATTTCTCCCTGCTTGTCAGATCCAGATTTCAACCAATTAGATGGTCCCTCCCGCATCATTGTGCCATTCGTGACCTGTGGGGACCTGAGCTCCTATGATTCAGACCGCAGTTACCCACTGGATGTGAGTGCCCAGCCAACAGTAGGCAGACTGGGGGGGCTATCCTAGGTTCCCAGGTCCTTACCATCTTCCTACCGTGTGTCCCTGCAGCTGGAGGATGGCTCAGAGTACAAATACACTCCACCCACGCAGCCCCCCATCTCGCCACCATACCAGGAGGCATGTTCATTGAAGAAGAAGGGGCGGCTGGCCAAGGAGATCCGCCCCCAGGACTGCCCCATCAGCACAGTGGACACATTGCCCAAACCCCTGGCTGCCCCGCAGTGCCACACCCTGCTGGCCTCTGAGGTCTGGAAACATGTGGCCCAGGGCCTACAGTGCCCTTCCTGTGCGCCCACAGTGACTCCTCCCTGTACTCCTCTTTCTGCCCCCAAATCACATAGTTTTGTGGGTCAAAATTCTCTTCCCTGCCTCCCAATAAGTATAAAAATCAATGGGTAAAACCAAGAATAATGAATGGGAATACCTTAATCAAGTATCTTGAGTCCCTTTTCTTTTTCTTGAGTAGGTGGAAGACAGTGAAATGAATTGTTCACCTTAACACATTAAGGTAAATCTGCCTTTTTATCAAAGAGTTTGAGTAAAGGAGACCTTTAAGAAAAAGATTAGCAAAATTTTCACCTTTGATTTACATCAACTGATAAGATTTCAGTCAGCAAACCTTGACTGAGCATGTGACATTGTATGTCAGGAACTTCTTTAAGCATTTTACATATTACATATTGAGGCATTTTATAAGCATTTATTAAGTCCATACAGTGTGCTGGGCATTGTTCTAGGTTTAGAGGTAGAGTGGGGAAAACAGACAAATACCACAGCCTTTGTAGAGCTTCTAGAGTGGGAAAGAGGTAATAAACAATAACACAGTCTGAATGCAGGTGTTCCCCCCCTAGAGCTCACACTTCACTATGTATTTATATATGTTATACTTAATATGTTAAGTAATATTGTACATGAAAATTTTTTTTAAAGATTTATTTATTTATTTTTAGAGAGGGAAGGGAGGGAGGGAGGGAGAGAGAGAGAGAGACATCAGTGTGCAGTTGCTGGGGGACATGGCCTGCAACCTAGGCATGTGCCCTGACTGGGAATCGAACCTGTAGTGCCTGGTTCACAGCCCACGCTCAATCCACTGAGCTACACCAGCCAGGGCTAAGACATGAAAATTTTTTAAATAAAGCAGGATAATTACAGAAATTCTGGGGGTTGTAGCATACACATTTTAAAGGGGTTGTCATAGAAGGCCTCACTGAGGTAATGTTTGAACAGAGACTGGAAGGAGATGAGGGAGGGAATTCATGTATTTACCTAGAGGAGAGCATTCTAGGGAGAAGAAATAGCAAATGCAAAGGCCCTGAGGTGGAACTGGGCCTGGTGTGTGAGGGAACAGTGGGGCGTCAGTTTACCTGTAGCAGAGTGGACCGAACCTCGCAGTGCTGGAGGGCTTCTCATCCTCAGGACCTCGTGTTAGAGGACATCCCTTTCTGACAGTGGCTTATAACTGAGTACTAGGATGTTCCTAGCTGGGACTATTTGTAGTACCCCCCAGACCAGAAACAGCCCAAAGATCCATCACCTGTAAAATGGATCATTAAATTGTGGTATATTCATGGTGGAGAATTATTGGCAATGAGAATGAACATCCTACAATTACATGAAATGCTACCCTATATTACTCATAAAATGGAACATATATATATTTTATGCATTTTTTTCTGTATGTCACTGTTTACAATAAAAATAGGGGGAAAACTTTACAAAAACATTAGTGGCCGAGTGAACAATGATTAAGTAGCAAAAAGTGGGAAAATACATTTCTGTTTAAAACTTTTTCTTTGACCTTTTCATAGCTGGTAATGTGAGACAACTCAGAAGCTGTTTGCTGTCAGGAGAGCCAGAACTTGCGCTGATGAAATTATTTTTCAAATATAATCGCATTGATGGGTCCAGCACACAAGCTCCAAGTGGGAACCTGCAATGACCACCATGGACACAGCCAGGAAGGAAACATCAAGGAATATTCGTTTCCACTGGAGAAGGGGTTTTTGTGTGAGATCTTGCCTCTTCTCTAACTCTTTCAAGGGCTGTCCTTTGTCCAGAATTTACCCCAAGGTCTGGGGTTCTTAACCTGGACAGAAGTCAGGGGTATCCATGAACCTGATGGAAGAAAAGATTGCATCTTTATTTTCACTAATATCACTGAATTTTAGTTGTATTCCCAAATATAAATTCTAGCAGTAAATCATGATGGTAAAAAAACAGTGCCTGTGACTTGTCCACCAATACAAATCAGTTCATTTTTATGGTAGGGTTGTTGCAGGCATCTTGAAATATTGTTCACATTTGTCACTACTTGAAATCATGGAAGATCTTACAATTTGATCTAGTAATAAAAAAATTCATATATTACTGCATCCCAGTGTTGTTTCATTTTTCTACAGGTGGTCATATTTTTTCCAGTTTCATTAAAATCTAATTGATAATATATGAATGTAAAGTACACAGCACATTGATTTGACATGTGTGTATATTGTGAAGTGATCACCACAATAAGTTTAGGTAACATCCATTAGCTCACATAGTTATGTATGTATTCATCTGATGGGAATTTTTAAAATCTCATCTCCTGGCAACTTTCAAATACACAATACAATATTATTAACTATAGTCACCATGCTATATGTTACATCCCCATGACTTATTTATAACTGGAACTTTGTCCCTTTTGACTGTTCACCCATTTCTCCCATCCCACCCTCACCCGTGGCAACCACCAATCTGGTCTCTGTTTCCCTTAGTTCATTTTCTTTAGATTCCACATATAAGTGAAATCAAACTGTATTTGTCTTTCTCTATCTGACTTATCTCCCTAACCTTAACCTTCAAGTCCATCCATATTGTCACAAATGGCAGGAGTTCATTTTTTGTGGCTGTACATTCTCGCAATCTGTTCTTAAGAGTAGGATTGGCAGACGTGCAGCTTTGGCATTTCACATTGCGCCGCGTTTTCTGTGTCCATCTATTGACAAGACACTTAAGTTGTTTCCATTTCTTATCTGTTTTCAGTAATGTTGCAGTGAACATAGGGGTGCGGATATCTCTTTGAGATAATGATTTCATCTCCTTTGGGTAAATACCCAGAAGGAGATACTGCTGGATCATGTAGTTATTTAACCTTTTGAGGAACCTCTGTACTGTATAGTTGATTTTCGTAGTCATACTGTGTATTTGGGTGTGTTTTTGCATGTGCGTGCTTTTTAAAATATTCTGTTAAGAGGTCCACAGATTTAACCGAATGCCAAAGGGTTCCACAGAACAAATTTTTATGCTAAAAGCTCTTCTCTTAAATCTTAAAAGGAAGTGTGTCTTGACTGCAGTCTTGAATTTCTCCAGTTTAGCAAACGAACTGACAAATGCAGCAACTACTCTGGCAAAACTGGTTTCTGCAGCTCCCTCCCATATCTTTAGAAAGTCAACATTCTTTGTCCACATCCCAGTCTGTGACCCTAGGTGTTTCTCCACCTGACCGTGTGAACCTAGGAGTGTCCATACCAAGTCTCTGTAACCCTGAGGTTTGGGGGGCACGCCACAGCGGATTAACCCAGGATCCTTCCTACCCAGGTCACTGTGACTACAGGAACACAAAACAAAAAAGGCTCTCTGACCATGGGAGCACCCATGCCTGATACCATACGAATTCAGCAGTATCAACACTCCAGTCTGTGAGGCCCCAGTAGTGCGCACACTCCAGTCTCTGTCTTCATAGGAGTGTTCACATCTAAATTTGCATGAATATAAACGCAGCCTTTGGGACCCCGCAAGTATACTCACATTAAGCTGTGTGTTTCTAGTTGTTCCATCCCCATCTGTACACATCCTGAATCTATATACATGCAAGTGGCTATGACAGAAACAATGTCTAGTCCCCAATCTGTGTGGCCCAGTGGTGTCTACACCCCCGAGTGTGTAGTCCCTGAGGTACCAGCTGGTCCAGGCCATCTCTGACCTCAGTAGTGCCCCTTTCCATCTGTGTGGCCCTTATTGTGTATGCCTTAGTCTTGTGACTCCAGGAGTGTCCACACCTCTCTGCATGACTCCAGAACTTTCCATGCCAAAGTCAGTCTGTCCACAGAGGTACTTATACCTCAGACCAAGTGTCTTCAGTGGAATACTTACTTTAGTCTGAGTGACTCCTGGAGTGTTTCCACTCTAATCTGTGATGACAGAAATGTTTATTCACCAGTGTGTGTGACCCAACACTTTCCATAGCCCAGTCCGTGTCACCCCAAAAATGTACATGCCCCAGTTAATTTGACCATAGGTTTGTCAATTCTTTATATAATAACAATGGGTGTCCATCCCCCAGTCTTTGTGACCTGAGGGGTTACTACACCCCAATCATTATCACCCCAGGGCTATCTACAACATAGTCTGTGTCACCACAGGAGCTGTGATGTCTGTGTGACACCTAAACTATTCAAAACAATCTGGTGGCCCCATAAGTGTTCATATCCCAAAGTTTATGACCATACAGTTGTGAAAACTCCAGTCTATGTGACCCCAGGGATGCCCACTGTCAAATATGTAAGTGTGTAGTAGTACCTACATCTTAGTCTGGGTGACTTCACCAATGGCCATATGTCAACCTTTGTCACCAGAGGAGTACCCACCCTCTCTGTGTGACCTCAAGAGTCTCCAGGCCCCAGTGCATGTCCTCAGGGGAACACATCTGCAGTCTGTGTAACTGCAGAATTGTTTCCACCCCAGTCTGTCACCGTGGGCTTTCCACCTCCCCCCACTCAGTATCTCCTAAGAGTGAGGATTCCTCAGACCATGAAATGCCAGGTGTGGCCACACCCCAGTTATGTAACCCCAGGAAGGCTGACAGCCAACCTTTGTTCTCAGAAGTGTCCACACAATAGTCTGTCTGCATAACTCCAGGATGATCAACTTTCTGTGTGATTACAAGAGGGGCCACCACCCAGTCTGTGCTACAGCTTTGGCTGTGTAACTTCCAGGGTTTTACACCACAGGCTGTGTGATCAAAAAAATCTCCATGCCCCAGGCTCTGTGACCACCAGGATGTCACGTCCCTGTCTGCAACTCCAGAATTTTCCACCTGGTGTGGGACCAAGGAGTGGCCGCACTAGTCTCAGTGGCCCCACACTCATCCACTATGTCATCTGTGTGGCCAAAGGAAAGTAGCCAAACTCCATTCTGTATGTTGCCAAGAATGTCCACATCCCAACAATGTTTCTACACTGCAGTACATAGAACCACAAATGTGTCCTCCCACATGTCCCTATTGCCCCGGATGGGTCCAGCAAGTTTTACCTTGGCTATGTCCACATCCCAAAGTTTGACCACAGAAACATCCACAGCCCAGCCTGTGTGACCCTAGGAGTGTCTGCCCCATGTTTGGTGACAGTTCAGAAGTGGCAACAACTTGGTGTGTGTGATTGCAGGAGTTTCCCACCACAGCCTCAGTGGCACCATGAGTGTGTGCACCTCCAACTGTGTGATCACAGAGGTGTCCACACTCCTGCAGGTGACCCCTGCAGGTGTCCACTGTTCAGTCTGTGATTTTCCAGTGGTGGTTTTAGCCCAGTCCAGCCACCTTGAGAGTGTCCACTCCATGAGTTCAGATGGTTAGAGCACCATCCTGATATGCCAGGGTTGAGGGTTTGATCCCCAGTCAGGGCACATATAAAAATCAACCAATGAATATATAAATAAGTGAAAAAACAACTTACTGTTTCTCTCTCTTTCTCTGTCTCTGTCTCTCTCTTTCTCTTTCTCCCACTCTCTAAAATCAATAAATAAAAAATATATTTAAAACTACAAAGAAAAAATTATAGGCCAATAACACTGATAAACAGAGATGCTAAAATCCTCAACAAAATATTAGCAAACTGAATACAGCAATGCATCAAAAAATTAATACACCACTATCAAGTGGGATTTATTCCAGGAATGCAAAGATGGTACAATATTTGCAAATCAATAAATGTGATTCACCACATAAACAAGATGAAGGATAAAAACCACATGACCATATCAATAGATGGAGAAGAAACTTTGATAAAAATCCAGCACCCATTTATGATAAAAACTCTCAGCAAAGTGGGAATAGAGGGAACTTACCCAAATATAATAAAGACCATATATGACACCCACTGCCAGCATCATACTCAGTGGGCAAAAAGTACAAGTGTTCCCCGTAAGATCAGGAACAAGACAGGGATGTCCACTTCCACCTCTTTTATTTAACCTAATACTGGAATTCCTAGCCACAGCAATCCGACAAAAAGCAATAAAAGGCATCCAAACTGTGAAGGAAGAAGTAAAACTGTTTTTGTTTGCTGATGACATGATACTTTACATACAAAACCCCAAAGATTACACCAAGAAACTACTAGAACTGATAAATGAATTCAGCAAAGTAGCAGGATACAAAATTAATAGTCAGAAATCAGTTGCATTTTTATATGCTAATAATGAATTAACAGAAAGGGAAATTAATAAAACAATCCCATTCACATTTGCTTCAAAAAGAATAAAATAACCTTGGAATAAACCTAACCGAGGATGTAAAAGACCTGTACTCGGAAAATTACAAGACACTGAAGAAAGAAATTGATGAAAACACAAAAAAGTGGCAGCACATACTGTGCTCACGGATAGGAAGAATTAACATCATTAAAATGTCCATACTATCCAAAGCAATGTATAGATTCAATGCAATTCCTATCAAGACTCCAATGACATATTCCAGAGAACTAGAACAAATATTTCAAAAATTTATATGGAACCACAAAAGGCCCCACATAGCAACAGCAATCCTGTAAAAGAAGAACAAAGTTGGAGGAATCATGCTACCTACAAGGCCATAATAATCAAAACAATCTGGTACTGGCATAAAAACAGATACATGAATCAATGGAACAGAATAGAGAGCCCAGAAATAAACCCACACCACCTTGGCTCAGTGGATTAAGTGCTGGCCTGCAAAACAAAGGGTCGCCAGTTCGATACCCAGTCAGGGCACATGCCTGCATTGCAAGCCAGATCCCTGGTGGGAAGCATGCAAGTGGCAAACACATATTGATGTTTCTCTCCCTCTCTTACTCCTCCCTTCCCCTCACTCTAAAAATAAATAAATAAGTAACATTTTTTTTTAAGAAAGAAGTATGGAGATACCTCAAAAAATTAAATATGGATCTGCCTTTTGACCCAACAATCCCACTTTTGGGAATTTATCTGAAGGAACCTGAAACACTAATTCAAAAGAACATAAGCACCCGTATGTTCATTGCAGCATTATTTACAATCCCCAGCATATGGAAGCAGCTCCAGTGTTCATCAATACATGAGTGGATAAAACAACTATGGGACATTTACACAATAGAATTCTCCTCAGCTATAAAAAAGAAGAAGAAAATTTTACTCTTTGGAGAACATTATGCTGAGTGAAATAAGCCAGTCAGAGAAAGACAAATACCACATGATCTCACTCATATGTAGAATGTAATGAACAAACTAAACTAACAAGCAAAACAGAGACAGACTCATAGATGGAGAACAGATGACAGGTAGTTGGGGGGAGAGGTTAGATGGTGGAGGGATTGATGAAACAAGAAAAAGGACTCATGGACATGGACAACAGTGTGGTGATTGCTGGGGGGCGGGAGGTATAAGGGGACTAAATGGTAATGGAAAAAATATAACAAAGATTATACATTAAAAAAAAAAAGAAGAATGTTAGCCCTGACCAGTGAGGCTCAGTTGGTTTGGCATCTTCTCACAAAGTGAAAGATCCTTGGTTCGATTCCTGGTTGGGGCACATGACTGGGTTGCAGGTTCAGTCCCCAGTAGGGGCACATGAGAGGCAACTGAACAATGTTTCTCACATTGATGTTTCTCTCCCTCTCTTTCTCTTCTCCCTCCCCTCCCCTCTCTCTAAAATGAAATTTGGAAAAAAAAATTGTACCTTTGCTGGTGTGGCTCAGTGGATAGAGTGCAGGCCTGTGGACCAAAGGGTCACTGGTTCGATTCCCAGTCAGTGCACATGCCTGGGTTGCAGGCCAGGTCCCCAGTGGGGGCCACGTGAAAGGCAACCACATGTTGATGTTTCTCTCCCTCTCTTTCTCCCTCCCTTTCCCTCTTTCTAAAAATAAAAATAGATAAAATCTTTAAAAAATAAATAACAGTGTTAGGCAGGAGTATCTGAGACCCCATTATTTTGCCCTGGCCAGGTAGTTCAGTTGGTTAGAGCATTGTCCCAATATGCCAAGGCTGTGGGTTCAATCCCTAGTCAGGGCACATACAAGAATCAAACCAATGAGTACATAAATGAGTGGAACAACAAATCGATGTTTCTCTCTCTGCCTCCCTCCCTTTCTCTCTCTCTCTAAAAACAAAATAAAGAAAAGAAAATACATTTAAAAAATGAGTTTCCATTCCCCCATCTCTATGGCCCCAGGGATGTCCAAACCTAAGTTTTTGTGATGGAAGCAATGTCCATATGTGACCCCAGTGGTGTCCAAACCCACAGTCTCAGGCACAGTGTGTCTACATCCTAGTTTCTGTGGCTCCAAGATAGTATACCCTCTCAGTGTGACTACAGCAGTATGAAACTCCCATGCCTGTGACTACTGGCAGGTTCACACTTCAGCCCAGGTAGTCCACAGGAGGATACCACCCACCATCCCTGTGATCAAAGAAATCTTCATACACCAGTGTCTGTGACCACAGAGGTACTAACCCTCCATTCAGTGTGATCGGAGGAGTCCCCACACCAAATCCTTCATGACCACAGGAGTAACCACCCCTGTCTGTGTGTCCTGAGAGGTGTCTCTGCTCCAGTTTGCATGACCTCAACAGAGCTCATTCCATAAGCAGTGTGACTACAGGGTTGTCCATAGTGGAACCTATGATAATCCAGGAGCATCTACGCCACAGTCATTTGACTGTAGTAGTGTCTACTCCCCTTTTCACATGTCCTCAGTCATGTCCTTGTTCCTGTCTGTATTACCCCAGGAATGTGTAGACCTCAAGTTTGTGACTGTGAGGGTGTCCAAAGTTGAGCCTGACACCTAGGGGAAACTGGAGCCAGGCCCACCCAGAAATCCATGCTGAAGCAGCAGGGATGTGAGCGGTGAACACACAGCTCTCTCTGTCCAGTCACCTGCCAGGGCTTCTCATTGGCCAACCCAGCTGGAATCCACTTGGGGCAGAACCTGGCTCTTGAAGTCCATAAAGTCAATCTTCTGGGACATAGAGCAGATCAGGGAAGGAGGGAGAATGGATCAGAGGGACAAATAGAATATCCAACAAGTTAACTTAGTGTTCTCCAGTGTCTATTGAATAATATCAAGTATAGGAGGTCCCAAAAGATAGGAGGACCTGTCTGTTATGTTCCTTTCTGTGTTTCTAGTACCTAAAGCAGGGTCTGGCACACAGCAGGTTCTTTATAAATATTTGTTGAATGAATAAATGAAGCAAAATAATAGATATAAAAGTATAACATAAAAGTGAAAGGATAAGCCACAGATTAGGAGAAAATGAATTATGTGGCAAAGAACCCATATCCAGAATATATAAAGAATTCCCACAATTTAACAATAATAAAACCAACACTCAGTTTTTAAAAAAATTGAACAGACACTGCATCAAAGAGGAAATATAGATGGCAAACAAACATGTGAGAAGATGCACAACAACCTTAGTTATTAGGAAAATGCAAATTAAAACCATATTATCCTTATATGCTTATTAGAACTGTAACCAAGCAAACCAGAGCTCAGCCACGTGGCGTGTTGATACATGACCCAACAATTAGTGTTGAAGGAAACAGGTTTTTATTAACAGGATTCCAACCTCAGGGTGGGGATCTGAGTGCACTCCTGCTTAGAGCCCTGTTCTCCCACAAAACCCAGCACTTCCCTTGCTCCCCAAAAAGCTATAAGCCAAAACCATGCCCAGAAGTTCCCCATATGTTTACTTGTTCTTAAGCTGCCTGCACAAACAGGTCTCCATCCCTTCTGTAAGGTGCTCTCGTGGGTTTCAGAGTCGCCATCCTCTCGCAGCAGCTTTCTCCTTCAGGATCTGGGGTGTGTTGTCCTCAGCCTCCATGCAGTAGTTCAGGGAAACTTGTGCCGCGTTGCACTGGATCATAGTGGAGTCCAGGGAGGCACATGTCCCAAGAGAGTCACTTCTCTGTATGTTCTTCAGAGAAGCAGAAGTCTGCATTCCTGGTCACAGTTCAGTCTGTGCTTGGGTAGGCAGTTCCCCGCACAGTTTCATAAGCTCCATCGGCTCTCTCCTTACACCTTTCCTCCCGCATGGCTTCTTCTTCCTCTCTCAGCCTGCATAGCTTCTACTACTTCACTGCAGACTGCACGGCTGCTCCTACCTGTCTCAGCTCCCCCCCCGCCCCTGCTTATTTTAAATGCTCAGCCCAGAACATCCTGTGTGACTTCATATGCCCCTCCTCTTATGATGTGTCACTTTTGCCGGTTCCCCCATATCTTTGGCCTTCTTTTGGCTGCTATCTTTAGTCAGCACAAGAGTTCCCCATGACACGAGGGCATACACCTCCCCTGGCTATGTCACAAGTCACTAACTATATATCAAGTACAGATTTTGCCCTAGGCAGCAGCACAGCTATTAAATTGCCATTGTTATGGAAAGTATCTTAAGTGCCCTATCATTCACTTCTCTCTTCCTCCCAATTAAGGTTTATGGGGAATACACTCTGCTATTTTCAGGGACCCTCACCCTGCTCTTCCTTACAGAATGGCAAAATTTAAAAAGACTGACCATGCTAAGTGTTGGGGGAGGATGAAACTTTCCTATGTTGCTGGTGGGAACATTAAATGGTACAGTGACTTTGAAAAAAAGGTTTAGCAGTTTCTCATTAAGTGAAACACATACCACATAAGCCAGAAATTCTAGGTATTTATCCTAGAGAAGTGAAAACTCATGTTTGCATAAAATATTGTACACAAATATTCATGGCAGCTTTAATCATAATTGCCCCAAACTGGAAACAACTCAAATGTCCTTCCACTGGCAACTAAATAAACTGATACATCCTTACTTATTACCCAGTAATGAAAAACAAACTACTGATGCATACAACATAGACGACTCTCAAATTCCCAATGCTAAGTGAACGAAGCCTGAATAACAAGGCTATATACTGTGTGATTACATTATATGGCATTCTGGAAAAGGCCAAACAATGGGAATAGCACATAGATCAGTGGTTCTCAGGGGTTAGGGGTGGAGGGAGGGGCTGGCTTCAAAAGTGGCCACACAGCCCTGGCTGGTGTAGCTCAGTTGATTGAATGTCAGCCTGCAAACTGAAGGTCACCAGTTCAAGTCCTAACCAGGGCACATGCCTGGGTTTGCAGGCCAGTCCCTGTTTCCTGGGACATGCGAGAGGCAACTAATCGGTGTTTCTCTCGCACATCAATGTTTCTCTCCCCCTCTTTCTCCCTCCCTTCCCCTTTCTCAAATAAATAAATAAAATCTTTTTTAAAAAGTGGCCACACAGAGACTATTTAGAAGTGAGAGAACTGCTGTGTCCTAGTTGTGGTGGCAGTTAACCAACTATTTTATTTGTCAAGCCTCAGAGAACTTCATACTACAAAGGGAAAATTTTACTCTGTGTAAAATATACCACAATAAACATGGCATTTTTTAAGTGCAATAATTTGCAAGCAATAAAGAATTCTCTATGAGAGGGCTGGCCTGTTGTTACTCCTCTTCTCCATGTGCTATCTGCACAGACACGTCACAGGAATGCCCCTGAGGAAAAGGAGGCGCCATGAGCATCCTGAAGCCATTTAAGGTAGTGCTTTGTTGACTGTCAGGACTTGAACTGTGTCCTCTCAAAACTCATATATGTTAGTCCCCTAACCCCCAATGCCACTGCATTTGGAGATAGGCCTTTAAGAAGATAATAAAGGTTCAGTGATAAGATAAGGGTATACCCTAATCCAATAAGACTGGTGGCATTATAAGAGGAGGAAGAGACACCAATGTGTTCTTTCCTCACACACATGCGCAGAGGAAAGACCATGTGAGGACGGACGTAGTGGGAAAGCAGCCATCCACAAGCCAGGAAGAGAGTCTTCACCAGAAACCAATCCTAATGGCAGCTTGATCTTGAACTTCCAGCCTCCAGAACTATGAAGAAATAAATGTCTGTTGTTTAAGCCACTCAGTCTGTGGTATTTTGTTATGGCAGCCTGAACAGACTAACACATTGTCTCTCAGTTTCAGGTGTGACTTCAGGAGACTCTTCTTGGCCACGTGCAAAGGCAGCAGGTGTACAAGTGAAAGAAGGGAACATCTGACACATCTTCCTTATCTAGTTGAAGGCAACTCTGGAGCCCAGAGAGGGGATGTGCAGCCCTGGGAAACCCAGGGATGAAATGCACAGCACTCCCATGGATCGGATTCTGGGACTTTGTCCACAGAACATCATGGACCGTGGACCACAGTGCAGTGAGGAAGGTGAGTAAGAATTGTTTGGGGAGCTCTCAGAATGGGTCTGCCTTTAAAGCCCTGCCCAAACCTGGTTCATGCCAGGTCATTCTCCCATGGAATACGTATATAACTTTAGAGCCATCAATGCCTCAGTTCAGGAGAGTAGCTGTAATGGTGTCATCTCAGACCTGGTGGAAGCCCCAAAAGAAGTGGCAAATGTCTGACTCTCCCTAGATGACAGGTGTTAGGAGAAGCTGGGGTGAATCATGGTCCACAGCCCACATCACACAGGAGAGTTCTGCCAGATGCAGAACCTGGGAGCAATTACAGTACCAGTGAGGCAGGGTTGGAGAATGGGAGTCTCAAAGGGTAATTGGGTGTGTATGTCTGCATGGGGGAGTGTGCACATATGTGTACATCCCAGCATGTGTAAAATTGTGTGTGTGATGCCTTTATGCCTGCATGCACACATTTATGATGCATTCATTCATACATGCATGCATATGTGGTATGTGTATGTGCATTCAGGCTTTGCCGGTCTGGATGTAATGTCATTCTTGTGGAGATGAACTCAGCAAGTACATAGCGACCTGTACCCTAACAAGAGTTTTGTGAAAAGCAATTGTGCATATTTATGAGAATGTGCTCATGAATGAGATTCCATGTTCAAACACTTATGGCCAGGGGTGCAAACCAGAGTGTTTGTGTCTATGTGTGTACATGTGTACACACATAGGTACACATGTATGCTGTGTTCTACTGCACAAGTGCAGGGGGTACCCATTAGCCCAGGCTTATGTGTCTAGTGTCTGTGCCTATATATCTTGGGTGACCATGCATGTGCAAGTGTGAGTGTACAGGTGCACACATGGGGCTGGGAATGGGTATCGGTACACATGTACTCCCGAGAGCCTACCCCTGGGCATGTGTGTGGCATAGGTCCAGGTATTTCCAGGGGCCCAGACATGGATATCTGTGCTAATGTCTCCAGGCAGGGATGTTCATGAATGCATACACGTGTGTACATGAATGCACAAGCACCCAGTAGCCTGGACCATGGTGTCTGTGTACAGGGACTTTTGGGCGGCCATGAATGTGTATATGCATGAGTGCAGGTGTGTCCACGGCCTTAGGCCTGGGCCCCCAGGTACTCGTAAATGTGTGTGTGTGTGTGTGTGCACAAGTGCAAATTTGTCAATGGGCCTGGGGCCTGGATCTGGGTGCTTGTGCACATGAATCCTGTATGAATGTACATGTATGTGTGGACAGGTGCAGTTTTGCACATGGGCCTGGACTTCAGGATCTATGCATATGTAACTCTGGTTGCT
Organism: Tonatia bakeri; assembly: GCA_004024845.1. Lineage (NCBI taxonomy): Eukaryota > Metazoa > Chordata > Mammalia > Chiroptera > Phyllostomidae > Tonatia > Tonatia bakeri. Next base: position 94,947 of record PVIA01004872.1, on the reverse strand, counting down.
CATATGTGTGTGTGTGCATAGTTTCAGGTGTGGTCATGGTTCTGGGTCAGGGCATACCTCCAGGGGCCCATCCATGGGTGTGCTCATGTGTTCAGATGTGCCTATCTGGGAGTTTGGATCTTGGAGTTTGTACACATGTCTCCTTGGAGATCCACATATGGCATCTGTGCATGCATGTGTGGCAGTGTGAGGGGGTGGATATGCAGCTTCAATTCCACCTACACCTAGCTGGGACCGTAATGAAATGCAAGGAATGTACTTCCTCTAGGAATCCAGGTTTCAACAGACCAGGGGAGCAGAAGTGAGGACCCCTTTGATTTTTTCAAACTTTGTTACTTGGAACAAGGCTGGAGCTTGTAAAACTCCCCTTAATTCATTCAACCCCATGCTCCTAACTTGAGTACTGTGCTGGACTCAGTGGCAACCTAAAGATAATGTGGCCAGACTCCAGACTCCAAGAAAGATGAGCAATGCTTATAAGCCACCATGGTATGACGGAGAAATGCCAGGAAACTGCTCAGAGCAGGAGAAGAGCCTCAGGTAAGGCTTCAGGGGTAGAGAATGGGGAGAGATAAGAAGGGGCGGGGAAAGGAGCCCACAGCGATAAGGTAGGGAACCTGGATGTGCAGGAATGGGAGTAGGGAGAAGGAAGTCAAGGCAAAGAAACTCAGAAGACAAAGGCCTGGATGTGGGACAACAGTTTGTTTGGTTAGGAAGCTGTTTGTGGCTCTTTCATCACTTGTAAGAGACTGAGTGCCCAGGCCTGGGAGGGGCCCAGCAATGGAGTGTTGGTGGCAGGGGGAGTCATCTCTCTGTCTCTAGAGTAGGCAGCCTACACTTAGGAAGATGTTTAAGGTTCCATGGACCACAGGGGCCTAGGGTAAGCCACCTGCCCTTTCTAGACCTCAGTATTCCTTGCTGCCAAATAGCTCACCTGTCTGTGGCCCAGACCCAGGGGAGCTTTATCCTAAAAGAGTAGCTCATAGGTAGTGAGCAGGCAGGTCGCTTCTCCCCAAGATTGTGCCTCCCTCCTGCTTCTCTGCCACCTCTGAGTCCTCATAACCTTCCCACAAGAGCAAGCCTTAAAAATGGGCTGGGGGAGCCATGCCCACTGGCCCATCGGCAGCAAGAAGGCTAGACCTGGTGGGGACACAACCCTGGGCTTGGAGGGGACACCTCCACCACTAGTCCCAGTCCCCCACCAACACAACCAGGCATGGCAGGGGAGGCACAGGGAACCCAAGTCTCCTCCTTGCTCTGATTGAACAAGGGATGACTGCTGTTCCTGAATTCCAAGTATGACCCAGATATAAAACAGGTTTGGGGAAAGCAGAGGGGACTCCCCTTCCTATCTCGGCACCCCAGCCCTGCCCAGCTTCACCCCCCAAAAGCCCCTCAAGTGTAGTGTCAGGACCATTGTGTGCCCTCAACTCAACCCCAAGCAATGATTTTCTTTTAGATGTTCCTGGGGGCCACCACTACTGACTGTGAATGTCAGGCAGCATCAGGCCACTGTGACAATTGCACAGACTGTGCCCTGACAAAGGATGCCTGGCCAAGGAGCTTCTCTTGCATCCTAGGTCCCAATTTAGGGCTTCATTCATCAGGAGGAAGGGGACTCTTTTTCTGAAGTTCACAAAGGCACTATGTGCTAGTGGTGTCACTCAGGATTGAGATCTTTAAAGGCAAAAGAAGTCAGGAGATGAGTCTGAAAGTGGGCATCCCCCGTTGGGTAGGCACGCCTTAGCCCAGGGTGCCTCTGAGGCGGAAAAGTCTCAGTCATTATCTAGTCCAGCCCTAGGCATTGTCAGGAAAGACTCTGAAAGGCTTTTTAATGGGCAAAACTAGCCCCAGGTGTCCTTTCAATGGAATGCTGGTGTCTTTCCAGCAGCTTATCTGATTCTATAGCACACCACCTCTTTGTCTCTGGGCCTGTACAACACAAGAGTTAACTTGTGCAGAACTGACAATTCCTATTCACAAGCATGCAAATACATTTGGTCCTTTCAAGATATAACTAATTTCTGCACTTAGAAAAGATGATTACAAATATTCTAGTCATCTATTGGCAAATTCACTCAGTATCATGGTAGCCTATATATGTATCTGTTATGCAGATTCTCCTTTGAGAATTAGTAACATCTTGCCAGTTCTTTCAATAATAAAAGGCCTAAGTAAGGTCTTTGACTCATATTCATTTTATATTTGTACGTAGTGATATTATCATTTTGGAAATTATCCTTTAACTGAATCCACCAGCTCATAGTACAGCTGAGGTCACCGTGCGGGGAGGTAGACTTACTTCCAGTGTCTCTCAGGGGCTGGGACTGGGAGACAGAGCTGAATCCAGGCCATTCTGGTTTTTACTCTGCTCCTGCAGGCAGGGGCCTGGGCTTTGCACAGGATGTGGAATGGGGACCTGTAACACACTCCCATTCTGAGAATGTGGAATGATCCCTTTGGGGTGAGGGCCCCCCCATTGGTTCCCAGCCTTTGTTCTGTACCTTAATTCAGATCCAAGACACAGTCAGCTCCTTATCCCCAGTGGTAGTTAGGGTGGGTTTATTCAGGATACCCAGCTGCTGAAATACCCCCATTGCCATCCTGGACACTACGCTGGTGACACCTATGGGAAGGGCTTTATTCTTGGGTGGATTGTTTGAACTGCTGAGCCTCCTCAGTTTCTTTATCAATAATATGCAGATAGTTATGGTTCCTGCCTTACAGTGGTGTGGAGAAGAGTAAGTGAGATAGCGGACATGAAGCTCTTTAAATAGCTTGGTGTAGAGCAAGCGCTCAGAAAATACAGCTGTCAGTCATTAGATTAGGTGTGTTTGCTTTACAGAATTTCAGTGGCAGACATTTGGGAAAGGATTCTTGGGACTGCTGGATGTTGGCCTAGCAGGACCCAGCTGCTCTATCCTTGGCTAAGACATGCAGCAAGTGCTTCCTGGATGATGAATCAGTGAGTCAGATCTCTGGTTAGTGAGGATATGCCTGGCCTGCTGTCTTTGGCACCCCATGTTCCTATCCATGGGATCCTGGGACCTGGAGGACAAAGGAGGAAGAGCATAAGGAAAGGTGAATTCTTACAAGTAATTGTGTGGTGCCATGGGGGCAGTCATTTCTAAGGGCCTTGGTTTCTCCATCTGCACAATAGGCACTTTGGAGCTGGGAATTGCTGACTTCGCAGCCACCTTTGAGGGAAGAACAGATGGTCTCCAAGAGCATTAGAGCTGGAAGCTAAAGCTCTCCCAGGCCAGGCCCTGCTTCTGAAGACAAAGCACAGCAGACACAAAGAGGAAAGTCACTCCCCTCCATAACACAGGAAGTTACCTAGTGGGTTGAAAGGGTGAGTTAGCCAAGAGCCCAGGTGCCTGAGTTTCTTGGCTAATGAGGAAGACACTTTGGTCCAGGCCTGCCTGAGGAACTTGTAGGGGCCAAAGGGATAGATTGAAGACCTGAGGGGTCCCTGACTCCTGGCTGTGGCATTGTTCTGACCTCAGAGAGCCAACCTTAAACATGAGCAAATAACTCCACCAAGGAATAAAAAGGTGGGAAAGTAGATGTAGTATTCAGGGATCTATGGGTTGTAAGTGACAGAAGTACAAGTCAAACAAGCTGAAGGAAAAGAGACATAGGTAACTGAAGGGAGAGGGAGCATGGGGCATGCACCCCACATCTAAGGACCCTACTTCTCACTGGAAGTAGACTCTACTTTTTCTTTGACAGCTTCACCCTGTGTGAGCCCTCCTCATGTAGTGGCTGCCCTTCATGTGGGGCCTCCTTACCTCCACATAACAGATAGGAGCCCCAAGGTATAGAAACAGCTCTTTCCCTGTAGTCCCAGCTTTCGTCACGTGTTTGGGCTTGGCTTTCCTGACCCTGTGCTCAGGATGACAGATTGCTCTGGTCGACTGTGTTAGTCACAGGTCCACTCCTAGAGCTTTTGGAAGGGCTGGGAGGACTTAGCCCCATAAAAGAACTACATGCACTGGGATGGGGTGTGGTATGTCGCCAAAAGAAAATGGAGGGTGGTGTTTAATAGAAGAGGGAAGGGGTACTTAGTTGACAAAAGGAACACCTGCCTACTACAGTAGGCCACCACTGTATCCTTAAATGAAATCACTGGCAGCTTCTGTCCCTCTCTGCCCACCATTTGGAGTTCCTCAGGTTTATGTAGAGAAGTTACCTCATCTTTCTCAGCCACCAGAAATTCTATCTCCTGTGACAGATTAACAGGTAGTATAGTAAAATGTCAATGTCTCCCAGAAATGGTTAAATATCTTTGTGAAGAAGGCAACGCCTCACTGGAAGTGGTAGAATTAATCTAATGGTGGAATTTAGGGCAGTGTGACAAAAGGCCCCGGGAGGTCTCTGGGGAGACTTCCAAGTACGAAGTGGACCTAATAGCACAAAGGCTGCCCAGGAGGAAATAAAAAGCTTCTTCTCATCTGAGATGTCCATTCAAGGCTGGTGGCCCTCCCAGGCAAGTCAGCACTGTAGGCTCTTCTGCTCCATTCCTCTGAGAGATCTAGCTGTCCAGCTGTCAGCCTCTCACTGCAGCTCTGCTCCAAAGTTGTTGTGTAGTTGTGTATTCATCAAGCATCAGTTTGTAACATTGAAGAAGATCTTTCTAAAGAGGGAAGTTTATTCTTCTGAACTATTACAGATCATTCTATGTAGGAGGGTCAGAGGGTCATTTGTGTGGCTTGGACAATGTCCATGTTCTGTCTGTATTCACATGTGATTATAGAGTAGTCTTGATTTGGTCTCAATATATCCCAGTCGCAGAGTGGCCTTGTCTGAAGCTGATGGTCTGTGAAATTGTTCACATTCAACAGGAGGACACCAAAGCCTGGCTGTGAGTGCAAGGCCAGCTCCTGGATGTGGAGGCTGCTTTTCTCTTTCCCAGTGTGTTCCTAAGGAGAGGGCTTTGATCAGATTTTCTGGAAAGCCTGGGATCCCACAAAGAAACAAATATTGCGCTGGTCAGGTGGCTGAGTTTTGGAGCATTGTCGTATACATCAACAGGTTGCAGGTTTGATCCCTGGTCAAGACATATACCTAAGTTGTGGGTCCAATCCCCAGTTGGCATGTGTATGTGAGGCAACCAATCCATGATGTTACTCTCTCTCTCTCTCTCTCTCTCTCTCTTTCCCTTCCTTCCTCTCTCTCTAAAATCAATAAAAACATGCCCTGACTGGTGTGGTTCAGTGAGTTGGGTGTTGTCCTACAAACAGAGGTTCCTGGTTGGGTTCCTGGTCAGAGTGCATGCCTGGGTTGACTAGGTCCCTGGTTGGAGGAGTGCAAGGGGCAGCCAATTGATGTTTCTCACATACATCAATGCTTTTTGCCCTCTTTCTCCCTCCATTGCTCTCACTCTAAAAATAAATAAATTAATAAAATCTAAACAAGCAAATAAACAAAAAGCCATATCATCAGGTGAAGATTAAAAACAAAAACAAAAACAAATGCTAAGTCTCTAAAATCGCCTGTAGTCCAGATAGACAGGGCTTGAATCATAGATATCTCTCCATAGGTGGCCCCTCATGTGGCTTATTATATGTGACCTCAGTTACTGCCTCTGTGAAATAGGTGGCTCTGATGATAGCATCAGGTTGGGGGTCAGGGTGTAACCACTGGCAGAGGCTCCAACAATGTTGGTAAAATTTAATTACTCTGTAAAAGCCAGTCTTTGTGAAGTTAAATCCCTCAGTCTTAAAACCATTATGCCCTGGCTGGTGTGACTCAATGGATTGAGCGCTGGCCTGCAAACCAAAGTATTGCTAGTTCGATTCCCAGTCAGGACACATGCCTGGGTTGCATGCCAGGTCCCTGGTGACGGGCGTGTAAGAAGCAACCACACATTGATGTTTCTCTCCCTCTCTTTCTCTCTCCCTTCCCCTCTGTCTAAAATAAATAAATTAAAATCAACGTGGACTACTGAATGGCAACAAGAAAGACTGTTTGGTTTCTCATGTGAATAGCAGCTTTTCTTCTTTGTGTTTTTAATTTTTTTTAATTTCTTATATTTTTTATTGTTTATGCTATTACAGTTGTCCCAGTTTTTCTGTCTTTGCCTTATTCTACCCAGCCCCCCGACTCTCTCAGGCAATCCCCACACCATCGTTCATGTTCATGGACCATGCATATAAGTTCTTTGACTATTATCTTCCCTATACTGTACTTTACATCCCCATGATTATTCTGTAACTACCTATTTGTACTTCTTAATCCTTCCATCTCTTTCGCCCATCTGCCCAACCCCCTCCCATCTAGCAACCGTTCTCTGTATCTATGATTCTGTTTCTTTTCTTCTTGTTCATTTATTTTGCTTTTTAGAATCAATTGTTGGTAGATATGTATTCCCATTTTATTGTTCATACTTTTTATCTTCTTATTCTTAAAGAAGACCCTTTAACATTTCATATAATACTGGTTTGGTGATACTCAGTAAAAGAAACAAAACACAACACAAAAGATGACACATTGTATGATCTCATTTATATGAAATGTCCAGAATAAGCAAATCAACCTATAGAGACAGAACGAGATTAGTGATTACCTCGGGCTGTGAGGAGTAGATGGGGAGTAACTGCTAATGAGCACAAGGTTTCTTTTTGGAATGATTGAAATGTCCTAAAGTTAAACTGTGGTGATTTTTACACAAATCCATAAAATATACTAACTACCATTGAATTGTACAACTAACACAGGTAAATTTTATGATATATAAATTATACCTCAATTTATCTACTTTTATAAATAAATATAGAAACTGACTTTAGCTTGTAAATTAGAAGAGGAATCTATGAGTCTCATATTGATACATATAAACAAATGTATAAATAAATATGTGGGGAAGAAGGGAAAGCTGTTCCTTAGAGTAAAATCCCAGCTATACATGTAAAAGAAAATCATTTGGTCAACATAATAGTAGTAATTGCTTCAGGCAAGAATCACCAATGGATGCTAAACTAGTGAATGGAAGTTTGAAGAAAATAGAAGAGTTACATAGTCTCAAATTATGTCCCTACAAGGTATTTATTAATTACAAAGGGAAATAGTGCTCTGGCTGGTGTGACTCTGGATTGAGTGCTGGCCTGTGAACCAAAAGGTTGCTGGTTCAATTCCCAGTCACAGCAGATGCCTGAGTTGCAGGCCAGGTCCCTGGCAGGGGGCGAGTGAGAGGCAACCATACATTGATATTTCTCTCCTTCTCTTTCTCCCTCCCTTCCCCTCTCTCTAAAAATAAACAAAATCTTAAAAAAAAGAAAACATCAAGATTAGAATAGTTAAGGGAGGACTACAGCATTGCTCAGATTGAAGGAGACTGAAAAGGCCTGATAACAGAATGCAGCTCTTGACCCAGGATTTCCTTTTCCTATAGAAGGACATTATTGGCACACCCACTAGGATGGCTAGAACCAAGTCAGATAACAAGTGGAGATGACAATGTGGAGATATTGGAACCCTCATACACTGCTGGTGGGAATGTAAGAAAATGTCCTTGTTCTTAGGAAATTCATACTTAACTACTTTGTTGAAAGGGCATAATGTCTAACTACTATCAAATAGTTTAGAAAAATATATAAATAGAAGTGTAGATAAATAGATAAAATATTATGAGGCTTGACAATTTCTGCCAATCTAATAAGTGAAAAGGTGATCTTATTGTATTGATTTGCATCTTTTTTAATTTTGGGGAGACCATTTAAAATGCTCCAGAAGCCATATGCAAAATGACTACAAAGGCTATATTGCATTACTTGGCAGGTATTTATTAAGTGCCCACTTGTCTCCTAAGCTCCAGTGATAAAAATATGAAGCACCACACCTAGTAGATGTGAAACGTATCTGTTAATTTTGCATTTCCCAGATAATGAAAGAGATTGGTTTATCTTTTCATAGGTTATTCTTACTGGTCACTTCAGGGAACTTCTGCTGTGAATTACCTATTCATGTCCACTGTCCATTTTCTGGTGTACTGTTTGTCCTTTTCTTATTGGTTGGTAGATGTCCTTTATACATCCTAGAATCTAGATACTAGTTTTTTATCACATACATCAAAAAAAAACTAGATGGAAACAAGTCTGTGAAGCTCAGTGTGGTGCATAGTGAGGATCTTTCAGTTTTAAATGTCATTTTTCAAGTAAGGGAAATATTTTTGGCATGGGCTGCGGGCCATTGTTGACCCTACTTAAGTATGTTTGAAAACAAAGAAAAATGAGAATGAAGTCTAATGCATAAAATGTATGGCTGTATTCTGCTGTTAAGAAAAGGAACTACTTCGCCCTGGCTGGTGTAGCTCAGTGGATTGAGCGCGGGCTGCGAACCAGGCATCGCAGGTTCGATTCCCAGTCAGGGCACATGCCTAGGTTGCAGGCCATGTCCCCCAGCAACCGCACACTGATGTTTTTCTCTCTCTCTCTCTCTCTCTCTCTCTCTCCCCCCCTCCTCTCTAAAAATAAATAAATAAATAAATAAAATACTCTAAAAAGAAAAGGAACTACTAAAAAGAACAAACTAAATAAAAAGAAGAAAAGGAATTAGCATTCATGTATCTGGTCTATGTAATTTATTCATTGTATATATTCTTACTGGTTCAGTATTTTTCTTTTTTATTGATTTTAGAGTGAGAGAGAGAAATATAGATTTACTCATTCATTGGCTGCCTCTTATATGTGCCCTAACTAGGAATTGAACCTGCAACACTGGGGCATCCAGACAATGCTCTAACCAGCTAAACTACCCGTGCAGGGAATATTTTTCATTTATAATACATGAATATTAATTTATGAGTTAAAACTCCATTTAACTTCATGTTAATGTTTTTTTTAAAGAGGGGGTACTTTCCAACTGCATTCAAGAGCAACCTGGAGAGACTTTGACAGCTCAGGTCAGCATAATATCTGCAGCTGCCACTCACCTTTCCTGTAATATCTCAGGAAAAAAAATAAAATAAAGAGGGGGGACTTACATATTTCTTTTCAATTCTCACAGGTATTTCCAAGTAAAGAACTACTAATCCCATTCTTTTAACTAAAGTCCTGTGAGTGGGCGGGACTTGCCCAGCTCCTTATAGGCAGGTACTAATCTAATTAGAACCTGTTTTTCTTACCTCCTCAGGTTAAGGTAGGATCCCAGCTTTATCTGGGTTTCCTTCTCCCTTACACATCGTAGCTAACCATGCAGTTCGTGCGCAACAGATGCTCCTTTGGAAAAATAGGCCCTTCATCAGCCTAAGGACAGAGTGGAGTGCCCAGACACTGCACAGTAGGGGAGGCAGACAGCAGGTGTAACATAAATTCTGTGTTGGTGCATATACAGCCTCATACAAACCATCGTTGGGGACACTGTAAAAGCTTCATGAATGCTCTGTGTCAGCCGGTGCCCCATACTAGCATCCTGGTTCACAGGGAATACTCACTAGTTGCTGGGTTCACCCTCAATTCAGGGTGAAAAATTAAAGGATGGGAAATTAAGCAAACAAATCAGTTCTCAACAACCAGCAAAGTGCTCATAAGGAGTCCCTAGGGGAAGCACAGGTACCTAATTGGTGTTCCTCGGTTACATGGTCAATACTTACAAATGTTTCTAGCCTGCCCCTGGGAGTGGGGAGGATTGGAAATTCCTTTAGTTTCCCCAAAAGGATGGAATAGGAGAGATCTTGGTTTATTTTCCCATCTGTGAATCGGGAGCTCTGCAGTGTCAAAAGTCTGCGTGGGTGAACAGTCAAGATGAGCGACCTTTCCCTTCTCCCTACCCCATCTTTCGCATGTCAGCTTCCAAGGATTAGGAATCTGACGATTGGAAAGTTTGTTTTAGGACGGTCAGAAGACCTCCAGACGCGAATGTTCAGGGGCTGCAACACTCACAGCCAGAAAGGTACGGACGCAAACGTGGTACACATCCCGCAGCTCTCGGCTCCTCTCTATCTCCCGCGCCTCCTTCCCTCGACCCTCCAGCTTCCCTCCTCCTCCTCCCCCCCCCCGTCCCCGCCCCGCTCCTGCCCTCTTATTGGCTGAGATGGCAAGCCGGGCCTCCCCAGGATTTAAAGGGCCCGCTCGCCGCGCTGCCCTGGGAGCCGCAGCTGGTCCCGGCCTTGCGGCCTGCAGGGGAGGCTGCCGGGAGGAGGCGGCGACGGTGGCGGCGGCAGAGGTGCGTCCCAGGCCCCTGGGACCGCAGCTTCCTTTCTCCCAGGTAGGTCGCAGGAATGCGCTCGCGGCTCCTCTGCTTCCATCCTAAGCCGGCCTCCCTTCACTGGTCTGCAGCGCGTGTTCTGGGGTCCCCTCTCCATCACCTTTCAGACTCCCCTCGCTCCTCTACCCCCAACCACCACCACCACCTTCCTGAAGCCCTCGGGCCTGGGCAGGGCTTTGTTGGTGGCCAGGAGTGGCCGAGTGGGGGTGAGATGGGGCATGCTGGAGATACAGGACACCCCTCATGTCCGTACAAGGAGAGATGCACATGGCCCCCAAATATCACAGAATCTCCCTCTCTGCCCTCCACACAGAGTGACTCTACTTTGGAAACCAGAGACCCCTCCCATTTGATATACCGGCCTAGAATGTACACCATTCATTCCCCATTGGACCCCGATTCCTCATAACGTAGGAGAGACACAGGTCCTTCATTCACCACAGGTCATGGGCTGTGTGTGGGCACCCAGGACACCCACACACACACAGTTGGTGCCTCAGTCTGATGTACCTGACACTCACACCCTCCCCCAATACTTCAGTATGCTGTGTCTACATGGGATGGACAGCGCAAAACTGAAATCTGAGCACTCAAGTCTATTCCTTGAGCATGGTCTGCCCCATGGACATCTCGGCTCTGTGTCCCCACTTTCACAGGTCTATCCATCTGTCCATTCATCCGTGGGGGGGGCTGCAATGGCCACCTTCAGCCGCCAGGAATTTTTCCAGCAGCTGCTGCAGGGCTGTCTCCTGCCTACTGCCCAGCAGGGCCTTGACCAGATCTGGCTGCTCCTTGCCATCTGCCTCGCCTGCCGCCTCTTCTGGAGGCTCGGTAAGTGCCTGCCACACTATGTACCACCATGCCAATCTGTATCACACTTGCCACATTCATCCATACCAATCCACACCTTATTCTGCCACATCTTGCCATGCCAAGCCAGATGCCAACATGTCCAGTCCACCACATGGCATCAGGCCAAGCACCATTTTAGCACACCACATCCTACTTCACCCAGCCACCTCATGCCACATGCTGCCATGTGCAACCATACCAAACCATGCCTTTCAGTATTCCTGGGTTCTAAGATTCTGGAAAGTTGAGGTTCTTGGACTTGGGGATCCTGAAATGTCCACATCCCAAGGTTATAAGATTCTAGAATGCTGGTGTCAAAGGGTTATGGAATCCCAAATTACCACATTACAGGGTCTGGGGATCTGATAAGTTGAAATTCTCATATGCTAGGCTTCAAAATGCTGGCATTCTAGATTTCCGGAATCAGGGCATGATGAGATTTCTGGATGCTGGGATTCTGGAATGTTTCTACAATCACAGCAAGCCTATATTCAAATGATAAGAGTACATGTTCCCAAGGTCCCTATAGGACGCTCAGAATTTTGGAAATCTGAAATTCAAAGGTTTTACACTTTCTTTTATGTTTTTATTTTACCTTAAAAGGTATTTTTTTAATAAAAGGTATTTTACTTTACTTGTCTTAGGTTTATTGTTCTGAAATATTTCAGTTACTTTAATTAAGTTGAAAAAATAGTACAATGAACACCCATATATGCATTACTAGATTCTCCAGCTGTCAATATCTTCCCACTAATGCCCATTCTATCATCTTCCTAAATTAATTCATCCAAAATCTATCAGTGTGTGTGTCCCCAAAGAATAAGGACATCTTCCCCCAACAACCACCGTCTCAACCATCACCCTTCAAGAAATTTAATCTGGATGCAATAATATTATGCAATATAAATTGATACTCACATTTCTCCCAGGGTTTCCAAATATCCTTCATAGATGTTCCTTTTCTTTAAACCCAGGCCTTGCCACCTCTGTTGTCCCCCCCAAAGCTGCTTTGAGCCCCCTGCAATCCCACCACATTGTAACCTTTAGGCCTTTGCCCAGGCTGTGCTCTCTGCTTAGGTTGCCCTCCCTTCAGGTCAGCCCACCCTACTTCCCTTTTTTGTTTTCTCTCCCTCTCTTGCCTGAAGGGTTACCATCTTACCTGAAGCATGCAAGCACCGTGGCAGGTGGATTCTTCAGCCTCTACCACTTCTTCCAGCTACACATGGTTTGGGTTGTGCTGCTCAGCCTCCTATGCTACCTCGTGCTGTTCCTCTGCCGACATTCTTCCCATCGTGGCGTCTTCCTCTCCGTCACCATCCTCATCTACCTGCTCATGGGGTATGGGTGTGAGCCCTCATTCCCATACTGTTGGCAGATGAGTGGAGTGGGGCCCCCGGCTGCTCCGTGTGAAGTTGTCCAGGACAGGAAGTGGGTGAGGGGTTCCTGGAGGAGGGAATGTGGGAGACTAGTTCTTTCTAAAGGCTGTACAGAATAGGCTGTACTTTGAGCTCCCTCTGGAGGAGGGAATCCTGGAGAATTATTCTTCCATGAGGTTGTGAGGGACAGGGGGAGGCATAACCCTCTCTGAACCTTGGTCCACCCTTTGTGGTCTCTGAGGCCATAGAAGTCATGGGCCTAAGACCGCCACCTTTTTTCCTCAGTGAGATGCACATGGTGGACACTGTGACATGGCACAAGATGCGAGGTAGGACACCTGGTTCTCTCACCTGCCCCAGGCCCCTGCCCCATTCTACATCTCCTAACTCCCCCAACCCTGTCTTTCCTTTCCTACTTTTGTCCCTCATCTGCCCAACCCACTGGATGTGCAGGCCTCAGATTCCCTTCACATCTGTGTCTCTCTCTCTACCACGCCTTTCCCCCTGTCTGTCTTTCCCATCCCATGTATGTGCCTGACTTTTGAAAAAGGGCATCTGCCAGTCCTGGGCCCACCTTCTCATCTGCCCATCTGACTCCATGCCTACCTGTCCACCCTTGAACTGCTCTTTTCCTACCACCCCTCACCTGGTGCTCCCCATCTCCCCATGCTGACCTGCTCTCTGCCCATTCACTTGACCGTGGGCACCACACATAGGGGCCCAGATGATCGTGGCCATGAAGGCGGTGTCTCTGGGCTTCGACCTGGACCGGGGCGAGGTGGGTGCGGTGCCCTCACCCGTGGAGTTCATGGGCTACCTCTACTTCGTGGGCACCATCGTCTTTGGGCCCTGGATATCCTTCCACAGCTACCTACAGGCTGTCCAAGGTCGCCCGCTGGTGAGGTTCTGGGTGGACAGGTGGGCAGGGACTATGGGAGCCCCCACGGGGCAGTCTTCATGGAGCCTTGATCCCCACAGAGTCGCCGATGGCTGCAGAAGGTGGCTCGGAGCCTGGCACTGGCCCTGCTGTGCCTTGTGCTGTCCACCTGTGTGGGCCCTTACCTCTTCCCGTACTTCATCCCTCTTGATGGTGACCGCCTCCTTCGAAAGTGAGCACGGACTTTGAGGCCTCTGCCCTGCAATGAGGGGTTTGGGTAGGGACCTGGGGTCTCCCCAGCTCTGAGCCTGTCTCTTAATGCTTCTGTCTGTCTTCTGTTACTACAGCAAGAAACGCAAAGCCAGGTAAATGAGGGCAGGTGCTGAGGGCGAGTGGGCTAACTGGGGGGTGGGGGCACAGTCTGACCTTGGTTCTGTTAAGTCTGAGACCATCTGACCATTCTACCCCATGACTGGACAGAAACAGAGTGTCTGTCTTGGCTGTTGTTTGGCCAAGTTTGGCTCTGTGACTCTGTGTATGACTGACACTCTGACATATACTGTATATGAATGTCCATCTGGTCTGCTGTTTCACCATTAGAAGCAAATCACATGACTGTAACAGAGAGTGACAAGTATGTGTTGGTTGGTGATGCTGACCTGAATGTGACTCTGGCTAGGCGTGTGTATGGGTTGTTTGTCTCTCAGCCACTGATTCCCTACGTGGGACTGGAGTTCTGGCTGTCTGGCTGTGCCATTGTCAATGATGGGGTGTGTGGCTGTCACTGGGTAAGTCTGGCTTGTAACTGTGGCTGGGAATGGGTCTGCCTGTAGCATGTTATGTGCCTGCCTGTGATGGATTCTGCCCGTGTGTCTGCCTTCTCTGGCTGCATGGTGTTGTCTAGCCGAGGAGTCGTGACCCACTCTGTGCCTATACCTGTGTGCAGGGCTGACTATCGGCCTCTGGTATGACTATGAGATTTCATCCAGCTGTTTGATTGTATGACTCCCCTTCCTCTCCCACTCATTAGCCACTGGTTGTGTCTGATGCTGAATGACACTCTGGAAGATGGAGTGACTTGCCCAGTGTCACCCAGTTAAGCTGCCAGGCATTAATCCCAGGCCTGATTTCAGAACTGACCGTTTTTCCAATGCAGGAGTCTGCCTGTTTTTTACTGTGTCTGTTGTATGACTGACAGAATGATTATCTTGAGTGTAGACTTGTGTATGTGGTCATAGCAGGGTGCTTGATGATCTCTGTGCCTAACTACAGCACTTTTGTGTGTCTCATGGTCAGTGAGCTGACCACGTAGGTTTGAGAGCTACAAGGCTGGGAGTCTGATAGTGTTTGTGCCCGGCCACATAGCTGTGTCACAGTGTGGGTCTGTTAGGTCAGGTCTCTGACAGTGGCTAGGTCTGGATGTGTGACCATGGGAGACTGCAAGACTGTCACAGGGCAGCTCACACATCTGTTTGAGCCCCATGAAACTGACAATGTATGTATGTGTGTGACTATCATACTGTACCTCTTTTTGCCACTATGTTTCTGTCTTGTCTACATATAATTCAGGCCAGCCTCCTGGGCCTCTGACTCTCTTTCCTTTCTTCTCTGCTGCCTTCCTGACCCCTGCGGGCCTTAGGGGCACCATGGTAAGGTGAGTCTACAGAATGGGGCTGGGGATGATGACACATGGTGGGGTGTCATGCTTGCCCCTGGGCATGATGCCTCTTGCCCCTGTTCCTTTCTCCCCAGGTGGCTGCGAGCCTACGAGAGTGCTGTCTCCTTCCACTTCAGCAACTATTTTGTGGGCTTCTTGTCCGAGGCCACGGCTACACTGGCAGGAGCTGGCTTTACCGAGGAGAAGGATCACCTGGAATGGTGGGGAGGGCTGGGGAGCATCCTGTCCCACAGGGTGCTGCCTGGCAGAGCTACAGGGAGGGGGTGCTCCCGTGGGAGGAAATAGCCAAGACAAAAGTGTGTCAGTCAGCTAAATTGAGATCCCAGATGAATTTGTATTTCTTTTGCTCACAGGGACCTGACGGTGTCCAAGCCACTGAATGTGGAGCTGCCTCGGTCCATGGTAGAAGTTGTCACAAGCTGGAACCTGCCCATGTCTTATTGGCTAAATAACTGTGAGTCACCAAGTGACCACTCCAAGAGTGGAAAGTCCTTACCTCAGGCCCTTTCACATATCCATACAACAAACATTTACTGAGAACCTATTGTGTGCTAGTTGCTGAAGGTACTGCAGGGACCAAAAAAAAAAAAAAAACCCCAAAATTCCTGCCCTTGTGGAGCTGGCATTTTTGGTGGGGAGCAGATAAGAGAAAAAATACACAATAGTTCAGATGGTGATAAGTGCTATGGTAAAAAAATAATAAAGCAGGAATGAATGATTTGGGAGTGTTGCCAGTGGGGGTAGGAGGTTGCCATTTAACACAAATTAGCCCAAGCCAGTCCGAGGGAGGAGATGACATTTGAGAAAAGACCTAAAGAAGGTGAGAGAGCAAGCAATGTGAATATGTGAGGGAGGAGTATAACAGATAGAGGGAACAGCTACTGCAAAAACGCTGAAAAAGAGCCAAAGGAACCAGTGGTAGGAGGTGAGGTCAGAGAGCTGACAGGGGCCTGGTCTGTGGGACCTCACTGGCCATGGGGAGGACTTTGACTTTTTGTGTGAGAAGGCTGGAGCCACAACATGGGTCTGAGCAGAGGAGGGCCTTGGGCTCCCTTGGGCTGTAACAGGACCCACTGGCTGCTATGAGGACAGATAGGGAGGGGGCAAAGACAGAAGCAGTGAGGAGGTCACTGCACTAGTCCAGGCCAGGGGTGGTGGTAAGCAGCAGTGGGCGTGGAAAGGAGAGATTGGATTCTGGATAAATTATGATGGTAAAACTGATAGGATTTTCTGAATTTGGTTGTGAGAGTGAGGAGAGGACAGATCAAGGATGATGGAACTGGGAGGGTGGGACTGACTTAGGCTATACTTGGGAAGACTGTGGGAGGGGCAGGTTAGGAGGAAAGTTCAGGAGCTAAATTTTAGACATATGAAGTATGAGACCATTATAAAGACTTTTTCCTGGGGCTTCCAACATGTTGTATATATCCTTACCCTGCCTTATGGCGCCCCTCAAGAAGGGCAGGAGGGAATCTTGGGAGACTCCTGACCTGCATCCCCTCTTCCAGATGTTTTCAAGAATGCTCTCCGCCTGGGGACCTTCTCAGCCGTGCTGGTCACCTATGCAGCCAGCGCCCTCCTGCACGTGAGCAGGGTGAAGTGGGATTAGGGTGGAAGATGGGAGGGGGTGGCAGGGCCTCCTCTTCACTCACCTCATTGTCCCCTGGGCCCCCACCAGGGCTTCAGCTTCCACCTGGCTGCGGTGCTGCTGTCCCTGGCCTTTATCACTTACGTGGAGCATGGTGAGTTCAGAGCCCAGTCTAGCAGACAGGATGGAATATTGGTAGGGGACTGGAACCACTGTCCCCCGAGGCTAACCTGACCCCCTTACCTCCCCCATCTATCCCAGTCCTCCGGAAGCGCCTGGCTCGGATCCTCAGTGCCTGCATCTTGTCCAAACGGTGCCCACCAGACTGTTCACACCAGCATCGCTTGGTGAGAGTTCAGCCTGGGCAACCTCAAGCCCAACGCTCCCCCTCAAAAGTGTCACTTCTGTCTCCATTTTATATCTGTCTCAAGGTGCCTAGCTTCTTCTCCTGGTGCCTGAGCCATCCCCAGAACCTCATCTCT
This sequence comes from Tonatia bakeri, assembly GCA_004024845.1. NCBI lineage: Eukaryota > Metazoa > Chordata > Mammalia > Chiroptera > Phyllostomidae > Tonatia > Tonatia bakeri. The sequence goes on along the minus strand of PVIA01004872.1, from coordinate 77,888 downwards.
GTTCCCTGCCACCTGTGTCTCTAACAAATATTTATCAAACACCTGCTGTATACACACCAGGCATTCCTGTCCCCAGTGAACATTTATTGATCACCCACTGGTACCAGGCTGGAGATACAATGATGAGCAAAACAGACTATAAAATTTCAGTGCTGTGGGACAAACATTTTAACAGGGGAGACAGTAGATAAAAAATAAGTCAGTGAAGTATAATAGTTTGTTAGACTGCAATTAGTGCCAAGGAGGAAATACATAAGGGAAAGGAGAAGAGAAATATCGGGGGTAAGTGGATTCAATTTTAAGCAGGGAGATGCCTTTTGAGTACTTTAACTGAAGGAGGTGAGGGACAGAAGCATTCAAGGCAAATGGAAGAACCAGTGTAAAGGCCCTGAGTTGGGAGAGAGCCTGGAATATTTGGGGAACAGCAAGGAAGCCAGTGTGGCCTGAGCAAAGTGAGCAAGGGGGAGAATGGTGGGCCCTTTAAGATGTGGTGGGGATTTGCTTTTGTTTCTGTGCTTCTTTGTTTTATTCTGTTTGCAATAAGAAGTACGGACAACCTTACTTCTTATTGCAAACAGAATAAATTTGCCTCCCATCTGACAACTGATGTTTATTATCATAAACCCCTGACCCAGAGCTCCACCATTTTGCCTCCTTTGCCAGGATGATCTAAACCATCTCTTTCCCACCCCTGGCATGCTGTGGATATCCTAATTCCTGGAACCCACTGCACTTTGTATATCTCCCTGGGCTCCCCTGTCCAGGTGGTACTGAGAGGCAGTGAGTAGGTCCAGCTGCCAAACAAATCCATTTGTCCCCCAACAGGGCCTGGGGGTACGAGCCTTAAACCTGCTCTTTGGAGCCCTGGCCATCTTCCACCTGGCCTACCTGGGCTCCCTGTTCGATGTCGATGTGGATGATACCACAGAGGAGCAGGTGAGATGGGGCCCTGGGTCGGGGGTACCCAGGGATGTGCCATCTGCTCATGGGAACCATGAGTACAAAGGGAGACAGGGAGGGTGAGGCATGAGAACTTTGTGTGGTGTCTTCAGCTTGTGCACCCCGTGCTCCCCAGTCCTTCTTTCCCATTGTCCCTCCAGTTGATTCGCACTGCTGGCTCTTTTATTTGGATGAAGTGTGCAAAATATGTTTAGTTTACTTGCAAGATTTATTTTATAGAGATGGAGTGTAAAATCCAGCTTTTACTTTTTTCAATTAGTCATTTCATCATATTTTTGTTTAGGTGAAATTTGCAAGGTTTCTTTCTTATTTTGTAATATATCTTTACTTAGCTTGAGTGCAAAAGCTCTGGATTCTACTTTTAAAAATGTATATTAAAATGTATGTACTATTTTATGCCCTGGCTGATGTGGCTCAGTGGATTGAGTGCTGGCCTGTGAACCAAAGAGGGTTACAGGTTCGATTTCCACTCAGGGCACACGCCTGGGTTGTGGGCAAGGTCCCTAATTTGGGACGTGTGAGAGGCAACCACACTTTGACATTTCTGTCCCTCTCTTTCTCCCTCCCTCCCCCTCTCTCTAAAAATAAATAAAATCTCTAAAATGTGTATACTATTTTTATTTTTATTCATGTGGAGTATGCACATTCCAGATTTTACTCCTTTTTAAATGAAAAACAGTTTTAAAAATAATGTTTATTTATATGGCTCTTGAAGGATCCAGGTTCTGTTTCTTTTGTTGTTTCTGTTGTTCTCTTTTAAATTTTTATTTTTAATTAAAATAAAACTTACATTTTTATCATTAAAAACAAACTTTTCAAATACTGTACTTATTTCTTAGAGAGAGGGAAAAGGAGGGAGAGCGGGAAACACCAATGTGCAAGAAACATCAATCATTTGCCTTTCACGTGCTCCTCCCCAACTGGGGACCCTGCCCACACCTCAGGCATGTGCTCCAACTGGGAATTGAACTGGTGACCCCTTGGTTCACAGGCCGGCACCCACCCACTGAGCCACACCAGCCAGGGCTCATTAAAAATAATTTTTAATTTTTATTCTGGTTGAGTATGTAAAATCTGGGTTTTGCTTCCTTTTAAATAAAATTGTTTATCTTATTTTAATTAAAACATTAAAAAATGTTAATGTATATCACAAAGTTCAAAAAATTAAACAGTATTCAAGATATTCAGGGGACCCTGGCTGGTGTAGCTCAGTGGATTGAGCACGGGCCTGCGAACCAAAGGGTCGCTGGTTCAATTCCCAGTCGGGGCACATGCCTGGGCTGCAGGCCAGGTCCCCAGTAGGGGGCACATGAGAGGCAACCACACATTGCTGTCTCTCTCCCTCTCTTTCTCCTTCCCTTCCTCTCTCTCTAAAAGTAAATAAGTAAAATCTTTTAAAATTAAAAAAAAAGTTATTCAGGGGAAAGTCTTGTTCCTACCCATCTACTTACCTCCCTCTTACAGGTAAACACTTTCATTCATTTTATTAAAATACCCTTCAAAAAGTTAAGCATAATAAGCAAATATGAAAATATATTTTCATTCCTTCCCCCTGGTTTTTACCCAAGAGGTATCTCATGAATGACATGGTGCTACATGTTGCTTTGTTATATAAATCCTTGAAAATCTTCTACATTATAACATAGAGTGTCCTCACTCATCACTTCCCTTGTAAGGATATGACACAGTGTAGTTTGTCCATTATCAGTGGACATCCAGATGATTTCTAGTCCTTTCCTACTGCAAATGACAGTGCAGCAACTAATATTCTCATGTCCATGTGGATTCACACAGGTGAACACAGAACTGTAGGATCTATTCTTGGTGTTTGAAATAAAGAAGTTACCTTTTTGCCCTCTCACCAGCAGTGTATGAACCTGTCTGTCACCCCACCAACAGAGTGCCTCTCAGACTTCCTGGATGTATTTGTCAGTTTGACAGGAGGAAGATTGTGAGTGAAGCCATATGTTTAAGAGCCATTTGGTTTTTTCCTTTGCCGAGAATGGCCTACTTACTTCCTTTACCAATTTTTGTCTTTTTTTAAAAAAAAATTATTTATTTATTTTTAGAGAGAGGGGAAGGAAGGGAGAAAGAGAGGGAGAGAAACATCAATGTGCGGTTGCCTCTCACATGCCCCCTACTGGGGACCCAGGTGTGTGTGCCCTAGACTGGGAATAGAACCAGCAAGGCTTTGGTTTGCACAGGCTGGCACTCAATCCACTGGGCCATACCAGCCAGGGTGTCTCATCTAGTTTTAAAAGAAGAAAACAAAACAAAAAAAAAACAAAATCTGCTTGCCTTTTATATGTACCCAGTCTCTTCTCTGGGGCCTGACCTAGGGTTACCATGGAGTCACAGAAATGGCCTTCAGCAAAGGATGGGTTTTCCTGAGGCCTTATTTGTTCTTTCTGAGTGGGACCATCACCTCTTTCTCTCCCACAGGGCTATGGCATGGCATATACTGTCCACAAGTGGTCAGAGCTCAGCTGGGCCAGTCACTGGGTCACTTTCGGATGCTGGATCTTCTACCGTCTCATAGCCTGAGGCACATCTGTGGACCTTCCCAACTCCCTCAAGATCCCTCTTCAGGGTGCCAGCTCTGACAGAGGATGGGGGAAGGCCCCCTCTCTAGTTCTTGACCCCTCTCCATCATAGAACCCCCCAACACATCTACACACACACACACACACACACACACACACACATGCAATTTCCATGCCTGCTGATCCCCACCCCATCACAAGGTGGAAAGGGGATAGTCCCTGCTGGGGCCTAGGGGTGGGGGATGCTGGGAGAAGCAGAGTGGAGGAGATCCACGGACTCCCCACCTTCATACTCCCTTTTTATATACAGTTTGTTATTGTTGAATAAAAGTAGGAAATATACAGAAGACTCTTTCTTCACTGCTCAGTGGGGAGTAGAAGTGAGTGAGGAAAGGGGCACAGCATGGATTAAGGTTTGGAAGCTAGAAACCATGAACAGGGAGCAGGTTGTGATTAGAATAGTTCATGGTTAATTTACTATTGTTCGTGATTGGATGATGAGTCTGAGGATGGCACTGCTTCATTTGAGTAGGGCCTGGGCAGATTGGATAGTTGCATATGGGGGAGGCCTGATACCAATAGGCTGGAAAACTCAGGGATCCCCATTCTGATTGGTTGCTCTGACTGAAATAGAAGCAATGGAAAGCAAGACAGAGTTGATGTTTACTGATCTTTAGGATTGAGGGTTGTGATTGGATAAGAGGTCTGGTATGAGTCTGGGTTCTGATTGTGTTATCTGGGTGCCCACTGGCTTAGAGTTGTGGAGTTCTGATTGGTTCTTTAGAGCTGGCACGGGGAGATTGAGGGTCTCCATGTCAAGTGGCTCTAAGGAGTTTTTATTGCTTTTTTCTGACTTGAAGTCGAGAGACGTGAGGATGGCCGCTAAGGGGTCCTGTACACTAACGTGAGAATGGAAGCGTAGTGTACAGGATGTGATCTGTCTTAATATAGTTTTATTGCGCATTCAGGCATTAAGATTGAAGGATTGTCTGGATACTAATTGGTCTACTTAGAAAATCAGGGCAAAGATGAGAGGACGCAACGCTATGCTGATTCAACCGCAGACGATAAGGATGACTACCCACTTTCCCAGATGATTGATAAGGGATAGGGAAACTGAAGCCCAGACTAGCTGCGGGTTGGCTTCAAGCTGGAAACGCCCACCAACCTCGGCAGTTCCTGACTTCACCCACCTCCTGACTGTGGCTCAGCCAACAGCGAAAATGGCACCACGCTTATGGGCGGGGCCGATTGCACACAGAGAGCTCCTATTGGTTGGAGGCGACACGGGCCGCCTTCCCAGTCCCTCCGATTGGCCAACTCCGTGAGACGAAAAACTAAAGAGGTGGGTCTGAACTACGGTTGTAACGGAGCCTGCTACACAGCCTCAAGAAAGCTAGGAACCTGTAGGAGAAACCGCTCCAACAGCGCCGCTGGGTGAGTGCCCCGCGCCTGGACTGCCACTCCATCCCTTAGCTTTCCATTGCTAAACGGCCGGCCCTAGGCGCGCCTGTGCGAGACCCTTCCCTTCCACCCCACCACCCTTTCTACCACCCCCACGCGCCTGCGCGACACCCCCAGCTACTGCATGGTTGTCCCGACTACAGAAGGTCCTCCTCATTGGGCAGCTGGACTAGAGGGTTCTAGTTCTGATTGGTGGTCTCTGTATTTAACTCTCCTTTTCCCTTGTAAGGGCCCTGAGCGCTAGACCTGTGCCTTCCACTTCCCTTTTTCTTGCAGGTTGAAGGTGGTGTACGATATTGCTGAAAGCGTGTGTCTTTCCACACATTGAACCTGAGGGTTGTAATTCTCATTAGTCTTCTCCATTCTGCCCTGCTGCAGAGAGGGAATAGTTGTCCGCTGAACGAGGCAAGACACTGACCCCTCCAATGGGACTCAACCTGATGTCTGTGTCTTTCTCAGCCGACACTGACCCCTGATGGCAGGGAACTGGTCTTGTTACTGTGTCTACCACATCATATGGCTCCCAGAGGGCAGAAACAAGATTTCAGTCTTCCTGTGGCCTTATAGCCACGTTTTTAAAACAGCATGTAATTACTCTTTGTTTTTAGTCCAATTTTACAAGTCTATTAACTAATAAATTTAGTCCATTTGCATTTCTTGTTATAATAAACCATTTGAATTTATGATCTCATTCTATACTTTTTATTTATTCAGATTTTTCTCTTACTCTTTTCTTCTTTCTACTTATCCACACACAGCCTTCAGCCAACAAAGACATGGCCACCAATGCCAGTCCCTTGCACCCATACTGGCCTCGGCACCTGAGACTGGACGACTTTGTGCCTAATGACTGCCCTACTTGGCATATACTGGCTGGCCTCTTCTCTGCCTCTGGAGTCTTAGTTGTGACCACATGGCTGTTGTCAGGACGTGCTGCTGTCATCCCATTGGGAAGCTGGAGGCGACTGTCCCTGTGCTGGTTTGCAGTGTGTGGGTTTATTCACTTAGTGATTGAGGGCTGGTTCAGTCTCTACCACAAGGACCTTCTTGGAGATCAAGCCTTCTTGTCCCAACTCTGTGAGTCCTGAGTTCTTTCATGTACTATGGGAGGGAATTTTCTGTGTAGGGATTGGCTTAAATGTTTAGCTGCCCACCAACTTTTCTTCTATTAATTTGTTTAAAAATATAATTTAACTTCATGCTGCATATATATTGATATAGGTCAAAAAAACAAACCATTTAAAGAGGTACATAGAGAAAATCTACCTTCTGTCCACCAAGTTTTGCCAATTATTAACCACTATTAATAATTGCTTGGTTTTTTTCCAGAGTTTATTTACACATAAATTTTACATGGAAGCCTCAGTTTGCTCAATTGTAAAAGAGGGATAATAGTAATACCCAAATATATGTAAGGCACTTAGAACAGTGTTTGGCAAAGAGTAGATGCTATGTAAGTGTTTATTATTATTACTATTAGTTGGCAGACAATAGATGCTCTATAACTATTATTGTCATCATTGTTTTTATTTTCCCTTTTTTGTAAACAAATGATAACATGCTATATACACTTCTGAACTTTGCTTTTTTAAGCCAGGTCATTCCTCATCAGTTCATAAAAGGCTTTCAAAGCATAGATGTTACAGAATTATTTCACTTGTCTAGTATTGGTGGAATTTCCCCCAGACTTTTGCTATTATAAGCAATACTCCTTTTTGGCCTCATGAAGAAAACTGCTATGAACATTGTTATACAAGTTTTTGTGTGGACATCTGCTTTCATTTCTCTTGGGTAAATATGGAGGAGTGGCTGGGTTGTATGGTAGATGTGTGTTTAACTTTATGAAAAACTGCTAACCTGTTTTCAAAAATGGCTGCACTGTTTTATATTCTCAGCAGAGGTATATGAGAGTTCTGCATCTTCGCTGACACTTGTAATGGTCAGGTATTTCTCAAATTGTACTCCCTCTAGTAGATGTGAGTGATAGCTCATTATGTGATTTTAATTTGCTTTTACTTAATGACCATTTGGAAATCCTCTTAAGTGAAGAACATACTCCAGTCTCCTGACTGTTTTATATTGTGTGATCTGCCTTTTTCTTATTGATTTTCTGCTTACTATTTCATTAATTCATCTGTTCACCTTGATTCTCTCCCTCTCTCTCTCTCTCTCTCTCCCCCTCTCTCCCTTCCTCCCTCTTTCCCTCTTCCTCTCCTCCCTCTTTCTCATTGGCTACTTCATTTACTCCATCATCTGTACCTGCCCCTTTTATTCTACAGATATTTACTGAATACCAGACAATCTCAGAAACACTTACTGTTCTATGTTAGGTTTGCACACATTATCTTGTACATATATATTAACTCTAAAATCCAAACAGCTACCCCATTTCAGATGAGGAATGGAGGCATGGAGAGGTTATAAAGCCTGCCTTATTACATGCCTCAGTTCCTTTTCCTGCCTTTATTCTTCATGTATGTCTCTTGTCTTCTTCAGGGAAAGAGTATGCCAAGGGAGACAGCCGATACATCCTGTAAGTCTTTGCCTCTATCAAGCGATACCTGAATTGGTTTGGGGTGGTGGTAAGTCAGGGGGCACTAATGGGGTGCCCTGTGGTTAGAGCACAGTGATGCTGGTGTCACACCATTCTTTCTCCCACAGGAATGACAACTTCATGATATGCATGGAGACTATGACAGCTTTCCTGTGGGGACCACTCAGCATTTGGGTGGTGGTTGCCTTTCTCCGCCAGCAGCCTCTCCGCTTTGTCCTACAGCTCGTGGTCTCTGTGGGTGAGGAGAGGGCCCACACTCGGTGCTGGAGGGATTATCAGGGATGCAAATACATGAGTGGTATCCATGTTGGTGGGATCTCTCAATTATGCCCATCCAGGGCTGAGTCAGACTGCATGACATACTCCTTGAAGTTCCAGAACAGCCATGTCCCTCTCAGCCTGTCTTCTCAAGCAGGAAGTGTACATTTCTCCTCCTCCTCCATCACAAAGTCCCCTGTGAAGGTTACATGAGGTGGTCCATGCTGGCAGGAAGCCCTTTGGTCCTCTGGGCTTAGGATTTTGAGCCTCTTTCATCTGAGATCTAGTCCTCTTGTGTTCTTACATGGTTAGCTTTATTTTGTTCTAAAAAATGTGAGTTCTCTTTAGTCCTGGAATCCTGAGCTGTCTTGAATTAAAGGATTTTGAGCTTCCTTAAATCCTGGAAATATGAACTCTCCTGGGTTCTGAAATTCTCAGGTTCTGATTTCTAGAATTCTCACTTTTCTGATCTTTCAACTTTGCAGACATATGAGTTCAGAATTCTTAGCTCTCTGAATTTGGGAATCCTAAGTGCTGAGATTGCGAATGATGACTTGGAAAATACTTTGGAATAGCTCCTCTTCCTCACAGGGTTTACCCCTTTCCCTTCCACCTCCCACAGGTCAGATCTATGGGGATGTACTCTACTTCCTGACGGAGTACCGTGATGGATTCCAGCATGGGGATCTGGGCCACCCACTTTACTTCTGGTTCTACTTTGTTTTCATGAATGCCCTGTGGTTGGTGCTGCCCGGAATCCTCGTGTTCGATTCTGTGAAGCAGCTTACCCGTGCCCAGAGCCTGCTGGATGCCAAAGCTACAAAAACCAAGAGCAAGTAGAACTAATGAGGGATGGACTAGGCTTGAACACTGGCTGATGACAAACAATCCACCTGCCAGAAGAGTCCAATTCTTGCTCCCACAGGTCGAAAGGACAAAGTGAACTGATCTGTCAAACAGGCTGATGGGCAAGCACCAAAAAGGCCAGAAATGGGGAAGAAAGTAGCTGTGTGGGGCTACTGCCAGGAGCTGTTGGGACAAAAGTCCAAGAGAACCTAAGAGGTTTGCAGTGGTGGCAATTTTTAAAACCAAGAAATAAAAGTCCTTGACCCTAACACTGAGAGATCTTTAATTACTAACTGCAAAGATGCTCCATAACTGACCCTACAGATCCCTCCATCACTCACTCATTCCACAGGCCACCATTCTCTCAGCCATAGATCCCCATCCTCATCACACATGGACCTTCAATCACATACACCTCACAAACCCCAATCACTAACCCTGGAGATTCCTAAGATGGCTGATTATATTCATGAGTCACACACCTGCAGTCTCTCGGAAGGAGTGATCTACCCACACCCTTGGAGTTCTTGCCAGAACATACTTTCTCATTTTTTGCAATAGAGACAGTCTTGAGAATTTCCCAAATCTTCAAGTTCCGGAATTTCCTCAGCCTCTTGCCTCCTGAGTAGGTACCCCATAGACACCCCATCATTCATCTCACAGACACCCTGTTAACTCCAAGGACCCTCATCACTGACCACACACACCCATCACTACCCTAAAGATCCCCATCATTTACCCAAGAGACCCCACAAAGCTCATGCCCACAGACCCTCCCATCATTCACCTCATATACCCCTCAATAACATTTGAAACAGCTATCACTCTCCCCACAACAGCCTTTCTTTTGCTCCATAAACCACCCACCATTCACCTCACAGACTTCTATCATTCACACCACAAACCCCAATTACCCAGTAGATCTTCCATCACTCACCCCACATCCTATCACTTATTCCATAGATTCCCATCATTCACCCCACAGATATCCCTCATCTTTCATCTCACAGTCTCTGTCATTAATCTCAGACCTTCAGTCATAAAACAAATGGGTACTTGAGGAATTTTGAGGAGGTGATAAAGAATGAATAATGAAAGTACAGATACCTGTAGGCTGGCTCCAGGTGACCTGTGCAAAGCAGGATTTCAGTCCCAGTCTTGGCTGTGCTTAAGCCTACAACATAACTTTTGAGAAATGCCTCAGCATTAAGGCCAAAGCCATGAGTTACTAACTTACCTCATATCCGTCACTTATTTCATCATTTCTTAAGGTATGCTGGTGTTCTTCCACAAACATGCCAAGCATAGCCTTACCTTCCATCCATTGCACGGTCTACTCTCTGTGCCACTCACTATCCCTTTGACCTTGAGCATGTTTCTTCCTGACCTTTAGTACTGTCATCTGTAATATGCTACCTCATAGGGTTTTTATTCAGATTAAATGAATTAAAATATGTAGACATTCTGGCATATAATATGTATTTGTTGAATGGAAGAATAAATAAATGAAAAAAGTTCTCCCCAGAACATGGTAAGAACCTCCTCTTTGGTCTCCTTGTTTCCATTACCTTTCCATCCAAGGCTTTCTCCATTTCTCCACATCCAAGACAGAGGCTTCTGACCGCATCATACCCACGTCTAAAACCTGTGCTCTCAGAATAAACTCCAAGCTCCAGGCTAATGTTTCACTCATCCCACCCTATAATTTTAATGAAAAGCAGACTCTGAAACTCCTTGTTTCCATCAAGAAAAAAATCCGCCCTGGCTGGTGTAGCTCAGTGGATTGAGCGCGGGCTGCGAACCAGGCATCGCAGGTTCAATTCCCAGTCAGGGCACATGCCTAGGTTGCAGGCCATGTCTCCCAGCAACCGCACATTGATGTTTCTCTCTCTCTCTCTCTCTCTCTCTCTCTCTCTCTCTCTCTCTCCCTCCCTTCCCTCTCTAAAAATAAATAAATAAAATATTAAAAAAAAAAGAAAAAAATCCAGCAGTGCCATAAGTATTTTTTGACTCCACCACATGCGGCAAGAGAAATGTGCCAATAACCCTCTTCCGGTTTTCAAAAAAATCTCTCATTTATACATTCCAGAAAATAGATGTCAATTTAATATAAATATCAAGGCAACAATGTATTTTAAAAGATACCAAAATAGAATCTTAATGTTCTTTTTTAAAAGATTTTATTTTTAGAGAGTGGACAGGAGGGAGAAAGAGAGGGAGAGAAACATCAATGTGTGGTTGTCTCTCGCCTTAGTGGTGACCTGACCCAGAACCCAGGTATGTGCCCAAACCAGCAACCTTTTTTGGTTCTCAAGCCCGCCCTCAATCCATTGAGCACCAGCCGGGGCACAATGTTCTTTAAGAAGTTAATATTGCCCTGGCTGGTGTGGCTCAGTGGATTGAGTGCCCTCCTGCAAACAAAGGGTGGCCAGTTTGATTCCCAGTCAGGGCACATGCCTAGATTGCGGGCCAGGTCCCCAGTAAGGGGTGCATGAGAGACAACCACACATTGATGTTTCTCTCCCTCCCTCTCTCCCCTCCCTTCTCTACAAATAAATAAACAAAACCTTTTTTTAAAAAATGAGAGCCAACTTTGTCCTGGCTGTTGTGGTTCAATGGATTGAGCGCTGGCCTGAGAACCTAAAGGTCGTTGGATTCCAAGTCTGGGTACACGCCTGGGTTACCGACCAGGTCCTCAGCTGGAGGCGTGTGAGAGGGGCAACCAATCCTATATATCATCGCTGGTTCTCTCCTGTTTCTCCCTCCCTTCCCCTCTTTCTAAAAGTAAATAAATAAAATCTTTTAAAAATTTTTTAAAATTCTGGAAAAGGGATTATTTTTCCGTTCAGCGTATTCATTACAAGAGAGGGACACAGCATTTGAAATATATGACATCATCTGAAACTGAGGCACGAGGCAATTTACTGAAGGCTATAGGAGGACTTAATCTCATCTCGCAGCAGCTTCCTTCCCCACCCCACCCCTCACTTCTCTCGCACCAATAGGTCATCACTTTAATACTAACTAGAAGAATCCAGAAGTAAACTACCCAAACAACCAAATCCCGACAGGGGAAGGCGGGGTCTAAGTAAGCACCTGCGCACTGGCAGAAGTAAGGCAAAATGCCCGACGTTGGGGGCGGGGCTTCTGGCTACAGTACTGTATACGCACGCGCAGAGGCCACCTCCACTCTGCCAGGTGGGAGGGGCGGTGGCAGGGGTTGCTAGGGTCGCGTAGCGCCCTTTGCGCGTGCGCTCGGGCGCAAGGTGGGGCTGCGGGCGCCTCACAAGGGGTGCGCTCAGAGGTAGGGGCCAGCTGTCACCTGTCACCCTAAAGGGGGTGGCGGCGGGATGGCGACGGCCCCTGGGTCTTCGGACTTGGCCGGCTCCGGAGCGCCCTCACCTGGCGGGGGCGTCCAAGCGGCGGCGGCTGAGGAGGAGGAGCGAGAGGTGGTACGGGTTCGAGTCAAGGTGAGGTTGACTGACGCTCAACCAGACTGCCCGGGGCTGTCATGGAAGGAGAAGGTGGTGGCTGTCCTAGGATGGAGGGCGGGACCTGAGATTTGGAGTGTTGCCTTAGGGGCGAGGTTTGAGGGCCTAGTGATGGTGGCAGGGATTAGAGTAAGCTGGAGCTGGGAATGTGGGGCAAGGCTGGAAGGCGTGGAGACGAAAATGGAGGGGTAGGGGCCTATGGAGTTGAATGAGTGGAGATTATGGGTAGAGAAGAGAGGCTATAGGGATGGAGGAGGGGGCTTAATAGTTGAGGAGTGAAGCCCTGAGCAATGGGGGGGTGGGTGCTGTCTGAAAAGGAGGCACCAAAGTCACTTAACATGTGTTGAGAGTGCACTTTTGTGCAAGTCTCCATCTGGAGGAACTGACAGTTCGTGGGGGAGACGAACAGCTAAATAAATGAGATGCTGCGGACACTGGTGAATGTCATGAGGAAATAATAAAAAAAGGTTCTGAACTAGGGTGTTACTTTACCCAAGGTTGTATAGGGCAATTCCAAGAGAGGTATCGAAGAAGCAGAGACCGGAATTAAAAGGAGTCAGCCTGTGCCTATCGGCAGGGGGGGGTGAGTGTTCTAGGTAGAGGGAATAGCAAGGGCAAAGGCTGGGAGGTGTGGATGAGCTGGGCATGTGCCCTTAGGTTCCCTTATTGCTGGAGCCAAGAGAGTGAGGGGAAGAGTGGATGAAGGTGAATCACAGAGGTGAGAGAGGGGAGATTGTGAAGGGCCTTTGGTGTGTACTCTTAGTAAGAAAGCTGTTAGCCCTGGCTGGGGTCCGTCAGTGGATTGAGCACAGGCCTGCCAGCCAAAGGGTTGCTGGTTCAATTCCCAGCCAGGGCACATGCCTGGGTTGCAGGCCAGGTCCTCAGTAGAAGGCACATGAGAGGCAACCACACACTGATGTTTCTCTCCCTCTCTTTCTCCTTCCCTTCCCCTCTCTCTAAAAATAAACAAATAAAAAAATTTTTTAAAAAGCTGTTACACTAGTTCCAGCAAGCAGTGATGGTGACTCGGACTAGGGTGGTAGCACTGGTGGTGTTAAGAAAAGGGTAAATTCTGGAGAGAAGTAAGTGCATCTCTTCAGTGTACTAGAGGAAGCTCTAAGGTAGAGGTTTGAATGTTCAGAAAAGAGATGATACCTGAGCTGAGTGAACCATTTGAAGAAAGCGGGAAGGACCCCCAAGAGAACACAATCAGCACAAGCAAAGTCCTGAAACCAAGGGTGTGTTCAAAGTAACTTTCAGCAGCTTAGTAATACCAGCATGTAAAGTTAAAAAAGCTGACAGGAGACAAGCTGGCTGCGGTCCTATAGGCCCACCTGTTGGGGACCCTTTCAAGATATTCAAGCAGGGAAAATAGGGTAAGGGTCATCAAGGAACATGTATGAAAGGCACATAGACAATGCCAAAGCGTGTAGGATCAAGGGTGGGAAGTGGGGATGGGTGGGGTAGGGGGGAGTAGTGGGGGGGTGGAGACAACTGTACTTGACCAACAATTTAACAAAAGATATTGAAGCAGGGAAGTGTTGTAGCTTGATGTACTAGATTGGTTGCAGCATGGAGGACTGATTTAATAAAGGTCAGACTGGACATGATGATCCTGGCAACCATCATTGAGGGGATATAGAAAAAGGACTGAGTGCCTGGACTATTGCAGTAGCCCCACTAGACTGCTGCTGTCTCCCTTGCCCTCCACTCTGTTCTAGACAGAGCAGCCAGAAGTATCCTGTAAATCTTAAGTCAGAGTACATCCTTCCTTTCTCGGAACCCTCCCAACGCTCCCACCTCACTCAAAGCAAACACTTAAGTCCTCACCATTGTCTAGAATGCCCACCTTGATATGGTCCCTGCCATTTCTCTGACCTTGCTTCCTATTGCTCACTCCGCTTCAGCACGATGATATGCCCCTGATGGCCTACCCCATGTCTTCTCTCCTCAGAAATGTGAGAGCTTCTTGCCACCTGAGTTCCGCTCTTTTGCTGTTGACCCCCAGATCACCTCACTTGATGTGTTACAGCACATCCTCATCCGAGCGTTTGACTTGAATGGGTGAGTAATAGGATGCTGGTGATCGACCAGTGGGCCACGTACCTCAAAAGCAATTGTTTGGATTTTGTTGTTGTTGTTGTTGTTTGGTAGGTTATTTGTTTCTTTTATTATCGTAAATAAACCCACGTGAACAGCCAGTGGTTTCTTCTTCCTGTTTAGACTTCCTGTTTAGACTGCCAAATATGTGTATTTTGGAGGCTTTTAGGAAATCTATTCATGGATTAAAGGGTGTATGCTTTTTATTTTTTAATTTTTTTCAAAGATTTTATTTATTTATTTTTAGAGAGATTGGAAGGGAGGGAGAAAGAGAGAGAGAGAAACGTCGATGTGTAAGAGAAATATCTATCGGTTGCCTCTCATATGCCCCCAACTGGGGACCTTGCCCACAACTCAGGCAAGTGCCCTGACCAGAAACCAAACCAGTGACCACCCCCACCCCATCCAGTTCACAAGCTGGCACTCAATCCACTGAGTCACACCAGCCAGGGTGGGTCTGTGCTTTTTAAAATTTCAATTAATTGGTCCTGGCTGGTATGGGTCAATGGATTGAGTACCAGCCTGTGAACCAAAGGGTTGCCAGTTCAAATCTCAGCCAGAGCACATGCTTGGGTTGCCAGCCAGATCCCCAGTAGGGGGCGTGCAAGGGGCAACCACACATTGATGTTTCTCTCCCTCTCTTTCTCTTTCTGTTCCTCTCTGTCTAAAAATAAATAAAAAGTCTTTTAAAAAATTTCAATGGATGGTTCCAAAATGCTCTCCAGACAGGTTGTACCAATTTACAATCTCACCAGCAGCGTATAGAATGTTTCCCTGACACCCTCATAAACACTAGTTATTAGAAAACACTGGAGATTTTGCCAACCCGATAGATGAAAAAGTGGTGTCCCTCAGGGGCAGGTGTGATGGTTATTTTGTTGTGGTTATTTTGGAGGAATACATGCACATGGTAACAAAACTCAAAAGAATACAAAAGTGATGGGTATTGGATGTTTCCATGGTTATAGTAGTTATCACATGACACGCCTCTTTGCATAGTTACACAAGTTATCTGAAGAACAAATTTCTAGTTGTTATTTGACCTTTTTGCTTAAACATCTTTTGTTGTGAAAAATGACAATCATACAGATTGCTTTTTTATGCAGAAACAAGACTGCTTTCTTTCCACTTTTATCCTTCAACTACCCTGTCACCCTCCCTAGAAGGTACCAACATTTTACCAGTTTCCAATGTGTACTCCAGATATAAGCAGGTGTGTGTCTGTTTCTGTTTGTGTAAAAAAGATGAACAACCTGCCCACAATCCTTTAGCATAATACTTAGCATATAGTAAATAGTTGTCAACACCATCTACCACCCCTTGATTCTTTTGAAAACTGTCCCTGAGGCCTCCAGGGCAACTGGGGCACTGAGAGCTGCCACACCTCTCACGAGCAGGAAGAAGAACTTTGGCATCAGCTACCTGGGCCGGGATCGGCTGGGACAGGAAGCTTACCTCTCACTCCTGTCTGACTGGGATCTCAGCACGGCTTTCGCCACTGCCTCCAAACCTTACCTGCAGCTGCGTGTAGACATTCGGCCCACTGAGGACAGTGAGTACCCAGTGTCCTTCATGAAATTTCTCTGGGACCTACCTACCGTGTCCCCATATGATGACTCTACCCCTTATAGTACCCTCCTTCACACCAGGCTAGGGAGCAAGGTAGCCTAGTTCCAAATCTTGGCTTGGCCACTTTTCTTTACCTGTAGACTTAATGGTATCTTAGGGCTATCAGGAGGATTAAACAGGGAAATTTATGTAAAATATCTATAACGGTGCATGGCTGCATAGTGAATACTCAAAAAGTATTAGCTCTAATAACAATAATTATCATTTTATATTTACCATGGTAGCATATAATCTAGTAATATAAAATTATATAATGCAATATAACAATAGAGCTACAGATTATATGTTTCAATTATGATAATATATAAATATAACAATGCTGATTATAATAATGATAGTTGTATTTATTCATTCCCTCATCTTACATTCATCCATTTGTTTGTATTCTTTTTTAATATCAATACACTATAGTTTCTATAATTTTTAAAAAATTTTTATTGTATTTTTTTATAATTTGTATTCTTTTTTATCTTTTTATTTATTTAGATTTTATTTATTTATTTTTAGAGGAAAATGGAGAAAGAAAAGAAGAGAAACATCAATATGTGGTTACCTCTCACGTGCCCCCTACTGGGGACCTGTCCTGCAACCCAGGCATGTGCCCTGACTGGGAATCCAGCCAGCGACCCTTTGTTTCGCAGGCTGGGACTCAATCCACTGAGCCATGCCAGCCAGGCCTGTATTCTTGTTTTTTAAAGATTTGTTTACTTATTTTTAGAGAGAGGGGAAGGGAGGGTGAAAAAGAAGGAGAGAAACATTGATGTGCAAGAGATACATCATCAGTTGCCTCTCCCCTGTTCCCAACCGGGGACCTCACTCGCAACCCAGGCATGTGCCCTGATGGGGAATCAAACCAGCAACCTTTTGGTTAGCAAGTGGGCACTCAATCCACTGAGCCACACAAGCCAAGATGATTTGTTTATATTCTTGCTCACTCATTCATTTGTTCCCTTGATCTCTCAGCTACTTCTTTTCTCATATTTATTCCCCCAACTCTTGCCTATGCTGGTCCCTCAGAACACACAGATTCACCCCCAAATTATATGTATACACACAGAGAAAGTGAAATTAAGCAAATATGGCAAAATTGTCAATAGTTAGAGGAGCTGAATGAAGGATATATGGATGTTGAATGTATTCATTTTTTAATTTTATTGTAGATTTGAAATTCTTTAAAATAAAAAATTGTGGATTGAAAGACATGGTTCCCAGCCTCAGGGAACTCCTGTGGCCATTTGGGGTGACTGAAGCATTTTATTGACATCATAATAACATATAAATAGCTAAGTGTTGAATGCTTGGGTTCACTTTACACACAATAGTTATTCATTGGATTGTCGAAACAATCCTACAGGGTAGGGCCAATTGTTATCCTCATATTATAGATGAGGAAACTGAGGCTCAGAAAGGAGACAGAACTCATTTATGTCACACAGTAAGTGTGGGGGCAGGATTTGAACCCAGGTGGTAGTTGGGAGTGACTCCTCAGTCTTTGCTCATAATCATTTGTCTGTACAAAATTTTACCCTTGTTAAGATTGGCAGCCTTGAGAAAAAGAAATAAGAGAAAGACAGAGATAGAGAGTGAAACAGGAGTCAGACAGAAAGATGGTGACAGAGACGGGCAGAGAAACAAATGGAAAAAGACAGGTAGCCAGCGGTACAGGAACCTCTGCCCCTGAGCAGCCCTATGTGCTTCACTCATTCACTTAACTTATTCTCCAAGCCTTGCCTTCCTCCCCTGTAAAATAGACACTGTAGCGCTACTGCAGTAAAGAAATCAAATCTGCTCAGTTGATAAATACATGAAGAAAACCTCAACTGTTTAAGAACTGAGAGGAATGTATATAAAGCAGGGAGACACAGATTTTTTTAAAGAAAATCAACTTTCTGGTTATTGATGAGTTCATTCTTTTCCTCCTGTTGTCTTATTTGCCGAATTCCTTCACCTATACAGGTTTGTTTCTAAATTCCTGATTCTCCAACCTTGATCTCTGTTAAATCCTAAACCAGTTCCATCTTGTTTTAATCACATAACGTTATGATATGTTTAATGATTTCCTTTCTAAATTTCTTCTTGATAATTCTATGTACTTACTGTTCTTTTCATTTAATAGAATTAGCCCTAGCTGGTGTGGCTCAGTGGATTGAGTGCTGGCCTGTGAACCAAAGGGCCACTGGTTCGATTCCCAGTCAGGGCACATGGCTGGGTTGCAGGCCAGGTCCCCAGCATGGGGTACGTGAGAGGCAACCACACACTGATGTTTCTCTCCCTCTCTTTCTCCCTCCCTTCCCCTCTCTCTAAAAATAAATAAATACAATCTTACAAACTAAAATAGAAATTCCAGATAGTCAATTATGCCAACATGATTTTTATTATTATTCTATTACAGTTGTCCCAATTTCTTTCCCTTTGCTCTCCTCTGCCCATCCCACCCCCAGTCCCAAAGTCAATCCCCACAACATTATCCATGTCCATGTGTCATTTATACATGTTCTTTGACTAGTCCCTTCCCCTTCTTTCCACCATTATCCCCCCTCCCACCTCCCCTGTGTCTGCTGTCAGTCTGTTCCATGATTCCATGCCTCAGGTTCTATTTTGCTCATTTGTTTATTTTGTTAATTAGATTCCTCTTATAAGTGAGATCACATGGTATTTGTCTTTCACTGACTGGCTTATTTCACTTAGCATAATATTCTCTGTTCCATCCATGCTGTCACAAAAAGTAGGAACTCCTTCTTCCTGCTGTGTAGTATTCCATTGTGTAAATATACCACAGTTTTTTTGATCCACTCATTTACTGATGGGCACTTAGGCTGTTTCTAGCACTTGGCTGTTGTAAATAGCACTGCTATGAACACAGAGGTGCATAAGTTTTTCTGAATTGGTGTCTCAGGATTCTTAGGGCATATTCTCAGCAGTGGAATCACTGGATCAAAAGGCAGTTCCATTTTTAATTTTTTGAGGAAATCCCATGCTGTTTTCCACAGTGGCTGCACCAGTCTGCATTCCCACCAACAGTGCACTAGGGTTCCCTTTTCTCCACATCCTCACTTGCACTTGTTTGTTGATTTATTAATGGTGGCCGTTGTGACAGGAGTGAGGTGACAACTCATTGTAGTTTTAATTTGCATCTCTCTGATGGCTAGTGATGTTGAGCATTTTTTCATGTGTCTACAGCCATCTGCACGTCCTCCTTACAGAAGTGTCTGTTCACATCCTTTGCCCATTTTTAAATCGGATTGTTTGTTTTCCTGGTGTTGAGTCATATAAGTTCTTTACATTGTGGAGATTAAACCTATGTCCAATGTATCATTGGCAAATAGGTTCTCCCATATGGTTAATTCCCTTTTTATTTTGAGGATGGTTTCTATTTTTTTTAAAAAGATTTTATTCATTTATTTTTAGAGAGAGGGGAAGTGAAGGAGAAAGAGAGGGAGAGAAACATCAATGTGTGGTTGCCTCTTGTGTGCCCCTACCCAGGGACCTGGCCCACAACACAGGCATATGCCCTGACTGGGAATTGAACCGGCAACCCTTTGGTCTGCAGGCCAGCACTTAATCCACTGAGCCACACCAGCTAAGGCCATGTCCATACACATTTTTAGAGTATTTGTTTTACATCAGCGAAACATGCCACTGGTCTTTTAATAAGAGTTGCACTGAATCTCTAGATTGCTTTGGGTAGTATGGACATTTTAATGATGTTAATTCTTCCAATCCATGAACACAGTATATGCTTCCATTTATTTGTATCTTCCTCAATTTCTTTCTTCCATGTTCTATAGTTTTCTGAGTACAGGTCTTTTACCTCCTTGGTAAAATTTATTCCTAGGTACTTTATTTTGATCGTTGCTGTAGTAAATGGAATGTTTTTCCTAGTTTCTATTTCTTATAATTCATTGTTGCTGTACAAAAATACCATTAATTTCTGAATATTGAATTTATATCCCACTACTTTGCCAAATTCACTTATTAGGTCGAGTAGTTGTTTGGTGGAGTCTATAGGGTTTTCTGTGTACACTATCAGGCCATGCACGAATAATGACAGTTTTACTTCCTCCTTCCCTGTTTCAATGCCTTTTATTTCTTTTTCTTGTGTGATTGCTGTGGCTAGGACTTCCAGTACTATTTTGAATAAGAGTGGTGGAAGTGGGCATCCTTGCCTTGTTCTTGATCTTAAGGGAAAAGCTTTTAGTTTTTGCCCATTGACTATGGTGCTGACAGAAGGTTTCTCATATATGGCCTTTATTATGTTGAGAAATGCTCGCTCTATTCCCACTTTGCTGAGTGTTTTCTTCATAAATCGGTGCAGGATTTTATCAAATGTTTTTTCTGCATCTATTGATATAATCATGTGGTTTTTGTCCTTCATTTTGTTTATGTGATGTATTACATTTATTGATTTGCGAATATTGTACCAACCTTGAGTCCCTGGGATAAATCCCCTTTAATTATGGTGTATGATCTTTTTAATGTATTACTGGATCCAGATTACCAATATTTTGTTGAGGATTTTAGCATCTATGTTCATCATAGATATTGGCCTGTAAGTTTCTTTCTTTGTTGTGTCTTTACCTGCTTTTGGAATTAGGGTAATGCTGGCCTTGTAAAAAGAGTTTGGGATTCTTTCCTCTTCTTGAATTTTTTGGAGTAGTTTGAGAGGAATAGGAGTTAGTTCTTCTTTGAATGTTTGGTAAAATTTTCCTGTGAAGCCATCCAGTCCAGGGCTTTGTGTGCCAGGAATGTTTTTTTCTTTTCTTTTTAGATTTTATTTATTCATTTTTAGAGAGAGGGAAAGAGACAGAGAGAGGGAGAGAAATATCAATGTGTGGTTGCTTCTCACATGCCCCATACTGGAGACCTGGCCCACAAACCAGGCATGTGCCCTCACCAGGCATCGAGCTGGTGACCCTTTGGTTTGCAGCCCACTCTCAATCCACTGAACTATACCAGCCAGGGCTGCAGGAGTTCTTTTTATTACTACTTCAATTTTGCCAGTTGTTATAGGTCTAGTCAGGCTTTCTGCTTCTTCTTGATTCAGTTTTGGAAGATTGTATGTTTCTAGAAATTTATACATTTCACCCAGGTTGTCTAATTTCTTGGCATATAAATTGTTCGTAGAAATTTCCTACAATCCCTTGTATTTCTGTGGTATCAGTTGTTACTTCTCTTTCATTTCTGATTTATTTGGGTCTTCTCTCTCTTTTTCTTGATGAGTCTGGTTAGAAGCTTGTCAGTTTTATCTTTTCAAAGAACCATCTCCTATATTCATTAATCTGTTGAATTGTATTTTTTTTTAGTCTCTATATCATTTAATTTTGTTCTGATCTTGATTATTTCCTTCCTTCTACTCACTCTGGGCTTTGTTTTTTGTTTTTCCTCCAGTTCTTGTTGATGTAGGGTTAGGTTCTTTATTTGAGATTTTTCTATCTTTTTTAGGTAGTCCTGTATTGCTATGAACTTCCCTCTCAGGACTGCCCTTGCTGTGCCCCATAGGTTTGGGGTTGTTGTGTGTTCATTTTCATTTGTTTCCAGATGCTTTTTAATTTCTTCCTTGATTTCATTGTTAACCCATTCATTATTTAATAACATGTTATTCAGTCTCCATGTATTTGAATGATTTTGAGTTTTTTCCTTGAGATTGGTTTCTAGTTTCAAGCCATTATGGTCCAAGAAGATGCTTGATATGCTTTCAATTTTCTTGAATTTGTTGAGGCTTGTTTTGTGCCCTACCATGTTGTCTGTCTTTGAGAATGATCCATGTGCATTTGAAATGAATGTATATTTTGCTTCTTTGGGGTGACATGCTCTGTAAATATCAATTAAGTTCATTTGATCAAGGGTATCATTCAATGCCACAATATCGTTGTTGATTTTTTGTTTGGAAGATCTATCCATTGTTGACAGTAAGGTGTTAAAATCCCCTATGATAACTGTACTGCTATTTATCTCTTTCTTGAAGTCTTCCAAGATTTTCCTTATATACTTAGGCTCTCCTATGTTGGGTGCATATATGTTTACAAGGGTTATATCCTCTTGTTGGATAACTCCCTTAAGTATTATGTAGTGACCGTCTTCATTTCTTGTTATGGCCTTTGTTTTGAAGTCTATTTTGTCTGATGTAAGTATTGCCACCCCAGCTTTTTTTTCCTGTCCATTTGCTTGGAATATTTGTTTCCAGCCCTTCACTTTCAGTCTGTGTAGGTCTTTTGTCTTGAGGTGGGTCTCTTGTAGGCAGCATATGTGTGGGTCATATTTTTTTATCCATTCAGCTACCCTATATCTTTTGATTGGAGCACTTAATCCATTTAAATTTAAGGTTATTATTGATAGGTATTTATTCATTGCTGCCAGCATTGGTTTTCAAATTGATTTGAGAGAGAGAGAAAGAAACTTCAATTTGTTGTTCTACTTATTTATGCATTCATTGGTTGCTTGTATGTGCCCTGACCAGAGATTGAACCTGCAACCTTGACATATCTGGATGATGCTCTAACCAAATGAGCTACCTGGCTAAGGCATGCCAGTATCTTTTTTAAAATATATGTTTATTGATTTTAGAGAGAAAGGAAAAGAAAGAGAGAGAGAGAGAGAGAGGGAAACAGAGAGAGAGGGAAACAGAGAGAGAGAGAGAAACATTGATTGGTTGGCTCCTACCATGCCCCAGTTGGTCCTCAAACCCACAAGCTAGGTATCTGCTGTGACCAGGGATAGAACCCCCAACCTTTCGGTGTACAGGACAACGCTCTAACCAACTGAGCCACACTGGCAAGTGTGCAGGCATCTTTTTAAAATAACTACCTTTTATACAGTGACTTGAAATGCTACTTTTGTGAATGTTGAGCTTCCATATGCACTTGGAATTAACATGTACTTCTAGGCTTTCTATGGCATTCCACCAATTGGCTCTCTTTGTCTATTGCATGCTAACATCATATTTTTATCACAATGCTTTTGTGGTAAATTTTAATAAGGCAAGTTTTGCCATCCTCCCACTATTCTTTTTCTTGACTCTTCTTTTTCTTAATTATTCTTAAATGTGAATTCTTTCATATGAACCTTAAAATAGTTTTATCCATGTCTATGGAAAACTCCATTATATTTCTGATTAGCATTGCACCGCATTTACATATTAATTTAGGGTTTGGGAAGCTTGACAATTTTTGATGAGGAAATACATTACATATAGCATATATTATATAATACTGCAAACAGGGCCTGAGGTCACACCCTATAATGAAACAGTTGGGTGTTTCTTCAGGAAAATGTGTGCATATTCACACTTAGTGGGGTTACATAAAGACTATGTATAGTCTCGTGTTAGTTCAGATCAGGTTTTGCCACTAGATGAGTTTGTACTTGTAGAAATCCCTTACCCATTTTATTAATGGGCTCTTTCTTTTTAAAATAAATATAGATTTTCCTGTAATGTTTTTGGCCTTGAGTGATGCTTTTTCTGACATTAATATTGCTGCTCTTGCTTTCTGTTTGTGTTTGCCAGGTACAATATCCCTTCAGGTTTCTTCAGTTTTCATCCTTTCTCTGTCACCTGGTTTTAGGTATATCTCTCATAAAAATCGCATAGCTGAATTTATGCTTCTGTACACAATTGGCAGTGACATCTTTAGAGCACTTTTCCACTCCAGTGTTCCCTGCCCTCCCTAGCCCTCAAAATGGAAACTTTGGCTTTGGAACACTTCTACTTCTAACTCTTCCTCTGATCCCTAACCCTTAACTTCTGCATTTCTCTGAGACAATAATTTTTGTTTCTTTTTAAATTCCAGGCTATCACTATCTTTTGTTTATAGTTGGTTACTTATGCTTCAGGAATGCTAAAGTAACAGTTAAGATTACAAACTCCCAATCACAGTGTCTCTGTCAGCTTATGTTTAACTATATATGTTACAAACTTGTGGCCTGTAACCCTTTACCCTTCCTTTGCCTTCCCTACCTTAAGCCCTTGTAATTGTTTCCTTCGAGAACTGCTTTGTTCTCTTCCAATAAGGTACATGGGTTAGATGTACTTTAGTGATCAAAAATGTCTTTCTTTGACCGCCATAGATATGTACTGTTTTGGCTGGCCATGGAGCCCTTGGATCTTAGGCCTTTCTTTTCAGTGTTCCATATGTACTGCAAGCTACTGTCTCCTTGCTTCAGGAGTTGTGAAACAGAAGTCCATCACCATTCTGACCTTCTTTCTGTTGTAAGCAGCTTCATCCTTGTCTTTGGAAGCTGGCAAGAGTTTTTCTTCCTTCTTGGAATTTGGGCACTTCACCAGCGTCTGGATAGAGTCAGAGGAGGCCTACTGTATGTGTTGTTTGTTAAATAATGCTATCTAAGATCTTGAGTCATTTCTTCATCTCATGGATGGACCTCCTTCATGCCTGTACAATTATACTGTCTCCTCCTGATCCCCCTTCCCCCCCTGCATTTCCCAGTATTTGTGTATTAGGTCTCCAGGTCTCTCGACTTTTTCACTCAAATCATGATGAAGCTTTAGCTCTGTGCCTTAAAGGGATTTTTCTAGGTCTTTCTAACCATTATTTTGACCTTCTTCATTTTACCTATTCAGTAGTATGACCTCCATTTTATCTGTTGTGTTTTAATGCTCTGATTAATGTTTTAGAAAGACCACTCTGGCAGCTGTCAGGAGAGAGTGGAAAGGGGCAAAGAGGAAGCAGGGACTAGTTAGGCGGCAGTTTCAGGTGAGAGATATGGTGGCTCAGACAGGGTGACAGGGTGCAAATGAGAGAGGTGGTAGAATTAAAGTATGTCCTGCATAGAGAAGCCATGGGACTTAGCAAAGGTTTGGCCCTGGGAGTTGAGAAAGCGGGAGACAGCAAGGACATCTCTCAAGTTTCTGGCATAAGTAACTGAACAGATAGAAACACTGTTAACTCACATGAGAAACAGAGGAGGAGGTCATGTCTAGATGAACTCCCAGGTTCCTCTTTTGGACCCCTTAGGTTTACAGTTCACTGTGAGACATCCAAGGAGGGGCAGTGACATCCAAATGCAGGCTAGGGTTTGCTTCCCCTTTAGCTCTGAGGGATAATGTACAGTGAACTCCGTGGAAATGCTGCTTAGGGATGGCACTTGCCTGCAAGTGGCAACACATTGTACAAATCCAAGTTGATTTGTTTCCCACAACAGAATTTGAAAGCCACTGGGTCTTGCTATTGCTCTGTCCACCACATCACATTTGAGGTAGAAGAAAGGATGCAAACAGGTTTAAGGATGAGAGAGAAGGGCAGACTTCTTCTGATGTTCCAAGGGCCAGAACTGGCGAAAGTCCAGCATAGCATCGTTTCCTCTGTCTAACATACACAACATACCTATTCCAAAAATATTTTTTCTAAAATCTACATGGGCTCTGGAGTAAGGCAAATAAGGTTCAGATCCCAGCCCTACCATTGCTTAGCTGTAGAATCTTGGCCATTTACTAATTGTCCTAACCCTTTTGTCATTGTCTATAAAAATGAGAATGATCATGGTAAACTATATTGTTTGTGGGAGAAAAACTAGCATGAATATAGCCCTGGCTAGTGTGGCTCAGTAGATTGAGCACCGGCCTGCAAACCAAAGGGTTGCTGATTCGATTCCCAGTCAGGGCACACACCTGGGTTGTGGGCCAGGTCCCCAGTGCAGGGCATGTAAGAGGCAACCACACCTTAGTGTTTCTCTCTCTCTCTCTCTTCCTTACTCTCTGTCTAAAAATAGATAAATAAAATCTTTTTTAAAAGAGTATGAATACTTTTTAAAAACTAACAGGAATATAGATTAATAGTTTGGAAACTCCAACTTTGGACCTGGGCTTCAAATTTTGGTTTGTTCACTCCCTGGCTGTAGGGCTTTGGAGAGCTATCTAGTCCTGACTATGCTTGCTTCCTCATAGAAAGTGGCAGTAATAATAGTGCCTGATTTATAGGGTGGATATAAATATAAAATAAGCTAATATTTGCAAAGGGCTCAGAACACCTCCTGGCATTTAGCACTATCGCAATATTGTCTCATATTCTTATTGTATATATTAAAAGCTAAGACCTTGTCACAGTACCTGGCACACAGTAAATATTACTTTTAGAGTCTGCCCAGTAATTTCGTGAGACAGTTACCTAATATAAAAGACAGTCTAATAGAAAAAGCATTATGTATGGCTCTGTTTTTTTCATGATTTAGATGACATGGGAAGAGAAAGTGGGAGTCGCTCATTGTCTTATGGTAGCCTGGCATTGGTAGGAAAGGAACCATGCCTGGAGGACTGGAGTTCTCATCCCCATTCTCAGGTTGTTTCATTCCGTGTGTCCAGGCCCACTGCTGGAAGACTGGGACATAATCAGCCCAAAGGATGTCATTGGCTCCGACGTGCTGCTGGCTGAGAAACGGTCATCACTGACAACGGCTGCCCTGCCCTTCACTCAGTCCATCCTCTCTCAGGTGGTTTCAGGGACCCCCGGGCCCTGCTGTGGTTGTAAGGCAGGGCCTACCTGGCTCCCCTCATTCTGAACCTACTGGTTGGCACTGCCCCTAGCCTGCCCAACTGACAAGTGGCCTCCCTCCCTCCTTCACAGGTGGGCCGCACCTTGTCCAAGGTCCAGCAGGTGCTGAGTTGGTCATATGGCGAGGATGTCAAGCCCTTCAAGCCACCTCTGAGCGATGCTGAGTTCCACACATACCTGAACCACGAGGGTCAGCTCTCCCGCCCTGAGGAGTTGCGCCTGCGGATCTATCATGGAGGTGTTGAG
The DNA here is from genome assembly GCA_004024845.1 of Tonatia bakeri. Lineage (NCBI taxonomy): Eukaryota > Metazoa > Chordata > Mammalia > Chiroptera > Phyllostomidae > Tonatia > Tonatia bakeri. The sequence goes on along the minus strand of PVIA01004872.1, from coordinate 51,295 downwards.
CCCTCCTTGCGAAAGGTGAGCCTCCTTGGCCACTCATTGGACCCATCGCTCCTGCAGTCATGAGTAACTCATGAGACACATGCAGTGGACCACGTGGTCATGGAATGGAGTGGTGATGGTTCAGTGTAGCAAGCTCTCCTTTACCAGGGGCTAGGAGTCAGAGGTGAAAGGCAGATCTTTCTGAAGGAGGACAAAGGTCCAGGGCAGGTGGGTAGGTGGTGACAGATGCACCCTGGGATGTGGCGGCTCATCTGTAGATCTTTAGCCTTATCCTTTTTGTCCCTGGCCAGGTGGTGTGGCGATACCTGCTAAATGTGTACCCAGATGGGCTGACAGGCCGTGAACGGATGGACTACATGAAACGCAAGAGTCGGGAGTATGAGCAGCTTAAGAGTGAGTGGGCTCAGCGAGCAAGCCCCGAGGACCTGGAATTCATCCGCAGCACTGTCCTCAAGGATGTGCTGCGTACCGACCGGGCCCACCCCTACTATGCGGGGCCTGAGGATGGCCCACACCTCCGGGCACTGCACGACCTGCTCACCACCTATGCCGTTACCCACCCACAGGTGTCCTACTGCCAGGGCATGAGTGACCTTGCCTCACCCATCCTTGCTGTCATGGACCATGAAGGCCATGCCTTTGTCTGCTTTTGTGGTATCATGAAGCGCCTGGCTGCTAACTTCCATCCCGACGGCCGTGCCATGGCTACCAAGTTCGCCCACCTCAAGCTGCTGCTGCGACATGCTGACCCTGACTTCTACCAGTATCTGCAAGAAGCTGGTGCTGATGATCTCTTCTTCTGTTACCGCTGGCTGCTGCTCGAGCTCAAGCGCGAGTTCGCCTTTGATGATGCCCTCCGCATGCTTGAGGTCACCTGGAGTTCATTGCCCCCAGATCCTCCTGAACATGAGGTAGAGCTCATTGGACCCCCCAGCCAAGGGGCAGACACTGGCTTTGGTAGCCACAGGGGGCGGCCCGTACGACAGAGGCACATGTTAAGACCTGCCGATGGGGGAGGCAGTGCTTTTGAAGATGCAGTTGACCACTTGGCCATGACCAGCCAGGGGCCTGGTGGTGGGGGGCGTCTCCTGAGACAGGCCAGTCTGGATGACCTCCAGCAACTCAGGGATAACACCGGACCCAGGAGGGACCCCCTGGTCCTGCTGCCCCATCCCATTTCCCTCATCAGTTCCAAGTCCCTTTCTGAGCCCTTGCTCAACTCCTCAGACCCACTGTTCTCCTCCTCTTCCCGCCCTGATTCCCCGTCCTCCTCTTCTCCTCCATCCTCCCAGGAGGCCTCTCCTGCTGGTGATGCAGCTACAGGATCCCCCTTGATGCCAGAGGTGGGCTCCCCACAAGATTCTGGGAAGTCCCTGCCACCCCAACACCCATTGGGCTTGCCCCCACCCCAGGAGTTTGGCCGGGGGAACCCATTCATGCTGTTTCTCTGCCTCGCCATCCTGCTGGAGCACCGTGACCACATCATGCGCAATGGGCTGGATTACAACGAGCTGGCCATGCACTTTGACCGCCTCGTGCGAAAACACCACCTGGGGCGCGTCCTACGCAGGGCCAAGGCTCTCTTTGCTGATTACCTGCAGTCCGAGGTGTGGGACTCAGAGGAGGGAGCTGAGGCCACAGCCTCATCTTGATTAGGGTCCCTCCGGCCCACCATCAGCCCCACCACATCTCCATTCTTTGCCATGAGGGCCTCCACATGAGACCCCACCTCCCTGCCTGTCAGCCCTAGACCTGTTGGAGTGTGAGAGCCTCTCTCTGCAGGTCTGAGAGTACAGGGCTCTACTTTGGCACTGTCCCATTGAGACTACAGCCTCTTTTCTGTTTTCGTTGCTTTGTTTTTAACAATTGTAATTTGCACACATGAAGGTCACTGTGGTCTATTTATTTCTCTGCCCTATTTCTGGTTTTTGTTTTAAGTAGCATTCTCAGGGGCTTTTTACATGATGGGGCTGAAATAGTTCACTTGGTGGAGGGCAGGTCATGCAGTGCCTTCTTCCCCAGTGGTGGGAGAATGGACACTGAGAATTGGTTCTAAAAGGTGAGCCCGGGGCGAGGACTGCTTGAGGAAGCCTTGAGGCTGTTGTGCGGTACATCTGTCTGCCTATATGGATCTGGATTGTGGTTGTCCAGGCTTGAAAAGGGCAAGATTTATCACAAAGACTGGGAAGTATGGCTACTTAGAGAGAAACACTGGGCCAGCCACCTCTAGCTTTTCACACCGCATTGGTTCCAGGATCGAGACTCTTCCTTGTGAGTCTTCTGCAGTAATGCTGGCAGTCCTAGGCAGGGGTTTAAGGCTCCTATTTTTGTCACTTGCTTTAGGGCTAGCTTGAGGGACTGTAGCGTTGCCACACCTTGGGCCCTAAGCCCTAAACTGGATTTCCAGCTCACGGGTACCTGTCTTAACTGTTTCACCAACACATATATTTTATTTGCCTTCTCCATCCCACTACTGTGGACAAACAAATCAAGCACTGATAAAGCTCGGGCCCTAGAAGAAGTCACCTACTTATTTAGAAGTTAGTCACTAAAATAAAGTCCTTTTTTCCACTTACATTCTCCAAAGGTGGATTGTGTCACAGGTCAGATGTTGCTGTTCACAAGGATGTGGCAGACAATGGGTAGAGTAACTGGGGACCTACAGGTGGTGGCCTTGCTGTGCTAGGTTCTGGCTAGAAATTGCTGCACAAGGCAATGTTAACAGAGATGAGGGGCATTATGGCAGTCATCTTCTCATCTGTCTCCCCAAGAATTCCATGTAAAGCTGGAAATAATTCTTAAAAGGCTCCTAGCACACCCCAATATTGGAGGGAAAGCTGACCATTCCTCAGATAAGGGCTCAGTCACTGGAAGAGCAGGATGAGACCATTCTGTGTCTGGGGTGCTCCAAGGCTGTGGGTCTAACAAGTACATACAAGGGGCACACGTAGCCCCACACACATATACCAAGGAGCATCCAAGATATTGGGGTATCTGGCCCTCTGAGGACCTGAAATGTTCCTCGCCTTCAGTAACCAGCTGATACCCTCCTGAGTGTATTCTATGATTAATGACCTCATATATTTGAGGGCAGTACAAGTCAATTCTATGTATGGCAACTTGGGACCTCTGAGAACCAGAGGAGTCCTTTCTGCAAATAGGAGGCTGAGATAACCCCGAAGAGCAAAAAACTCTATTAGTCCCTGAGGATACCGAGCTGGGGCATCTGGTTCCTGCCAAGATGGCAAACAGCACAAACCATTAATTCCCTTGCCTGAAAGAAATTCCGAAGAAACCACAGAGGGAAACAGAAGTTCCAGAAACTTGCACAGCTATGAAGACCTATAGGGAAATGGAAGGCTGTCTTTAACTGGCCAGTATTTTGAGTGGTAGATGGCTAGAGGTAGCAAATACAGGATAGGTTAGAGATTTAAGTTCTGGCTCTTACCTCTCCCCCATGTTACCTTGAGAAGGCCCTTGTCTGCCCCATCACTGCAGAAAGCATCCCAGCCATGAGCACAGGTATCTGGGGGGCTAGTGTCAGGGCACCAAGCACCCTGCTGATGGTGACACCTAGGGAGATGACCTTGTCTGAGAGTTTAAAGATGAAACCCCTGCCATAGGAATTGTTAGGTGGTGTGATAGCAGATGGGACTGAGAGCTGTTTCTGTGATGCCTGGGACTGTCCAATCTCTGGGTTATCTCCCCACACATCCCCTAATCCCTTGAAGTCCAGGTGATTGAACAGAGTTTAGTCTGGCTTTCAGCCTTCCCTTAAGATGTTTTTCCAGCCAGAACAGCTGCTCATATCAGAGGAATATGCACTCAGCACCAAAATAACTAGACACTGGGACAGTATACCTCCCAGAGAAAAAAAACTGGATGTATTGTCTATTACTGCATAACAAATTACCCCCCAAACTTAGTAGCTTAAAACAACAAATCAATTTTCTCAATTTCTGAGGTCAGGAATTTGGGGGCAGTTTAGTACAGTGGTCCAGGGTTTCTTCTGAGGTTTCAATCAAGTTGTGAGCCAAGACTACAACCAGCTGAAGGCATGACTTGACTGAAGGGCCCACTTTGAACATGGTACACTCATGGGGCTGTTGGTAGGAGACCTGAGCCTCTCCACGGGCCTCCTCACAGCACGTGGTCCCAACAAACAGGTGAGAGACTATAACAAAGACAGAACCACAGTGTCTATTATAACTTAACCTCAGAGGTGATAGTCCATCACTTCTGCTGTGTTTTCTTGGTCACATAGACCAACCCTAGTGCAACATTGGAGGGAACTATACAGGAGGCATGGATTGTCGGGTGCTATATTGGAGGCTGCCTTCCACATTGGGTGACATACAATATTTAAAGCAGAAGTATTGAGACAGATGAATAATTTTAAGTAAATATAATAGATAATATAAGAAAGATAAAACAGAAACACAAGACATAAAAAAGGCTCAAAGAAAATAGGTATGAGTATGATGGTAGAAAAAAAGGAACAGAAAAACACTAAGTGGAGAATATGAAGTGAGATGTTAGAAGTTTTTCAATTCTTTTTGAAAAGATTTTATTTATTTTTAGAGGGGAAGGCAGGGAGAAAGACAGAGGGAGAGAAACATCAATGTGTGGTTGCCTCTTGCACACCCCCTACTGGGGACCTGGCCCAAAACCCAGGCATGTGCCCTTATCTGGGAGTTGAACTGGCTACCCTTTGGTTCACAGGCCAGCACTCAATCCACTGAGACACACCAGCCAAGGCTGATGTCAGAAGTTTTAATAGTAATTACAAAAATAGATCACATAGACCCCCTCACTGGATTTTTTAAAAGGTCCAGTGGTATATACACACATACAAAGATTTAGAAATGTTGAAAATGAAGGAATGCAGAAAGGCTACAGCAAGGGATTTGTAATTGGACCAAGGGACTCCTGAAAATCAACAAGAAGAGAAATACTGGAATATGGGAACTGGCCTAATAGGAATATAGATATGAAGAAGCAATTTCATGTGGAAACCCAAAATCAAACAAACACATGAAAAGTACTCACAATCATTATCAATCATTTTGAAATAGAAGTTAAAAAAATTATGAAATTTGACTGCACCAGATAGACTGGAAATTTTTGTTTGTTTGTTTGTTTGTTTATTCATTTATTCTTTTCAGTGCAGTGTCAGAAAGGTGATGGGAATGGAGGAGGTGTGAGAGATGGAGGGTGAAAGAAGGAGAAGAAAGGAGAGGGGGAGAGAGTGAAGAGAAAGGGGCAACTGAGTGAGCGGGACGAGGGGAGTGGGGAGGATGGGCAGAGGGACTGGAAACTAAACTAGAAAATTTAGAATGCTGGGTAATGCTAACTGTTGACACACACAGGGGAATGTAAGCACCTTCATATGTTGTCCCACCCATTCCAGATAACAATCTGGCACTGCTTCCAAAAATTAAATATGTACATCTCCTATGCCCCAGTTTATTTTCTGAGTACACCTCCAAAAGAAATTTTCACACTGGCTCATAAGGGAGCATTTACAAGGCATTATTTATCGAAATGGGGGTGTTGGAGGCAGCCCAGCGTCTCTTGTTGGGAGCACCCAGGGATAAAATGATGCAGTGGATGTACACGTTGGAGTTTATTGCAACCATTAGAAGCAACAGATAGATGCACCCATGACAACACAGAGAAATCTTAACATAATGCTAGTTGGGGGAAAAAACAAAACAAAATATAACTACCATTTACTTTAATTAAAAGCATGGACAAAATGTGGATTTTATATGATATAAACAAAAAAGATACACATTAAACCCAATAAATTGGTGAACTGTGGGAGGAAGAAAATGATGTTTGGGTGCAAGAATAAAAGAATAAATAAAATGAGATTTGCATGGAACAAAAATGACGATGTGTCATGAACTGTGGAATATGATCAGAGGGCAGACACTTTGAAAGGCAAACAAGTACCCACTTTTTTTGCATGAGGCTTAGATTCTCTGAGAGCTATCCAAGACCAGTATGTATGAGGACAATGAAATCTGTTCACATCTATCCTGGGCATAGGTCTGAATATGGCAAAAGCCAAACAAGTTCATTTTGTGGATGCATATGATACTGTACTCTGAAAGTTAACAAATCTAGTCTGTGTTTTAGGGGATGGGGCTGACCCTTAGAAAACTACACAACTCGGTTCTATGAATGAGAAATGTAGTCTTTGAGGGCAAACTAACCCATTCCTCCTGAATGGAGAGCTCAGAAATTAAGTCTGTCGAATCCATTCACTGCAAAGGTAGCTAAGACACTCTGAAGGCTCACAAGACCAAATTGTGGGTAGTAGACTCAGGCATACCTTGATTCGATAAGTCTACTGTGTACTGTCAAAGTTCTTTCTGTGGCAAGGGCTCAGTAGCCCTGAGTGACAGCAAAAATTGTTTTGTGGACTGGGATATACTTCCTTCAGAGATTAGAGCATCCAGTTTTGTGGAAGGCATCTCACGCAGTCTACTGGTGGAGAAATCAAAAGACAGTCTTCAGGATGCTGTCAGATAAAGATGAGGGCTGAAGTCAGAAATGAGAAGGACAAAGGGTACCATGACAGGCGGCTAGATGTTAGGTACACAGAAGAAAACGTAGAGGTCCGGATCAGACACTGAGAAAATGTAGGGTCTGATGTTAAGAACTATGAAGGGTCACGGAAAGTGGGGGATTAAATATCGGGCCCTTGGGGTATAAACCATAGGGCCCTTGAAGGATATGAGGTTAGAGGGCTAGAAGGGGAAGGAGGTTATCAGAGGGCGGTAATGTCATCAGAGACCTAAAAAAAAAAGACGGCTGAGATCCTGAGAAAGTCGTCAGAACCAATGGGAAAATGACGTCAAAGGAGTAAGGGCAAGAACAGAAAGGGATGTGTAAGAGAAAAGGTTCATGCTCATAAGGGATGAAGATGGCTGGGGCAGGAGAGATGCTTATGTCATTCTGCACAGACCACACAAAGCTCGCCTCGGTTCCAGAAGCATAATGAGCACTTCGCTTCCTTTGCTCGGCGGTCCTTTCCTTCCACCCCTCCCCTCGCTGGCTTCAGCCAATCGGCGCGCGTGGGGGACGTTCCGTGACGTGTATGATACGTACACTTTATTAAGCCTCTTCCCGCGCCCCAACCTCCTCAGTCGCTCTCCTCTTCAACGGTTGCTGTCTATCTGGCCCTTCTACCTAATTTCTAGGTAAGCGTTGTCTGACTTAAGGAGCCTCTCCTCGCCTCTCGGGTGTGCGCCGCGCCGCGCCGTCCTTGAGCAAGGCGCGCGAGTGGGAAGAGAATCGGCTTCAGACACCTAGGGTTGGGCTTCTCTGGGGCGGGTGGGTACCGTGCTCCGAGGTTAACCTTTTGGTTTGGTGGGAAGCTGGTACATTGTATCCAAGCACCAGGAGTGCCAGGAGGGGCCGATGGCATTGGTGGCGGGAGTGATCATGCGGTGGCCACGACTTGTGGGGTGGGGGTGGGGGGGGGTGCTTTTCCCACGTGACTACCGCCATCTTGTTCTGCGGGAACAGAGTGGACGTGTGGGTGTTCTGGGCCTGCGCGGCGTCACAAAATGACTGGCGTGTTGGCAGGGGATGTGGGCATGCGCGGAGGAAGCCCTCAAATGGCTACCTCTCCGAGCCTGCCCCGCGGATTTCCGTCTTATTGGTCCTGCATTTTCGTTTTCCCCTTAGTTACGTGTCTGTTTTCTGTTGTCTCCTTTCCTATTTATCCTTTCTTAAACCTCTTTCTCCCTCCCACCGTTCTCCCACCCTTTTCCATATTCTTACAGGACTCAAATTCACTGCCATGTCCTCTGAAGAAGGGAAGCTGTTTGTTGGAGGGCTCAACTTCAACACCGATGAGCAAGCTCTGGAAGATCACTTCAGCAGCTTTGGGCCAATTTCTGAGGGTGAGACGTGGGCCAGACTCATAATGGGTGGGTACGGTTAGAGGAAGTCTGGGGACCCCAGGCTTTGGATAATCTGGTAACTTTTCATTGAGGATTAGTGGGAGGGGTCCGTTCTCCTCCTGATACTTGTGGCTTTTCCTCATATCTATCTTCTCTTTCTCTTCCCCAGTGGTCGTCGTCAAGGACCGGGAAACTCAGCGATCCCGAGGTTTTGGCTTCATTACCTTCACCAATCCAGAACATGCTTCAGATGCCATGAGAGCCATGAATGGAGAGGTGAGGCCTTCTACCTGCATTAGGGCCCTGCCCCCATCTCTGCCACTTCCACTGTTCTTTCTGTTTTTCCCTCTGTGTCTGCTAGGGGCAGCGCGGCCACCAAACCCCACGGTGCCCACTCACAGGAGCGTGACTGCCTTCTGTTCTAGGGGGTGGAGGGCAGCGGCAGACAGAGCCGGGCTGCCTGGGAGGCGACGACTGGTCCTGCATGAGGCCGAGAAGCCACCCGTGGATGGTTGACCTTGACCTGCCCTGGGCTTAGGTAGTAGAGTCTGCAGACCTGTGGGCCTGGCCCGGAGAGGACCTCGTGAGTCTTCTGGGATGGACTCTGAAGCCTCACACCAAGAGAGGTGTCTGTCTAGCCCTTGTAGTTGGGCAGCTTAGAGGAGTGGGGAGGAGAACTCACCTGAGATCAGTCAAGATGTAAGTAGTAGCAGGGGAACACGGTGGATTCAGGTCATTTTGTGGGATTCTATAGCTCCTGATAAGGCCGTTCTGGTCAAAGGAGCTTGTTGTGAACATGGCACCCAGAATCTGGTGCCCAGCAGGAGTTTCTGGGCTCTTTTGCCCACCTGCCCTGCCCACTCTTTCCTCACCACTTCCTTGGGTGACCACCAAGCCATCCTCTTTGTGTCTCCTTACACCTAGTCTCTGGATGGTCGCCAGATCCGTGTGGACCACGCAGGCAAGTCAGCCCGTGGAACCAGAGGGGGTGCCTTTGGGGCCCGTGGGCGTGGTCGAAGCTACTCCAGAGGTGAGTACAATGGTAAGTTTGATCACAAGGTCTGAGGGAAAACCAACTGTTGGGGGAGGTGTCTGGACAATTGCAATTTAAAATAATAATTGTTTGTCATAGGTGGTGGGGACCAAGGCTATGGGAGTGGCAGGTACGACAGTCGACCTGGAGGATATGGATATGGATATGGATATGGAAGGTCCAGAGACTATGGCGGCAGGTGGGTAACCAAGGGGTTTGGAGCACTCTGGTGGTACTGCCTTTCTCTTTAAGAACTGGGCTGCTTGGGTGTTCATACATATATTTCACTGTGGTGTTACTAATGTTTGTTTTACAAATTATAATGAAACTAAAAGAAATGTGAGGTATAATACTTTGAGTTACGTGTAATGCATTGGCAAATTGTAAGGTACTATAATTGCAATGTGATGATGTGTATGTTGTACTGTGTTGGTTAATTGTCTATTGCAGTAATGTTTAGTATGATTTAATGTACAATGTAAATTATAAGCCATGTAATTATGTGATTTCTATATAATGTTCATATGCTTCATATGTCTTGTTTTGGAAATATTAAAGTTTATAATATATAATGTGATGAAATATGTAAATATGGTTTTTACTATTATCTGGGGGTATCTGATACATTCCTGTGACTGTTTTTTCCCCAGAAGCCAGGGTGGTTATGACCGCTACGCAGGAGGAAATTACAGAGACAATTATGACAACTGAGATGAGGCATGCGCACCTAATGTAGGTGAGGCTTGTAGGTTGCCACTGAACAGACCCTGTTGTGTTCCCTCACCTTTACCTTGCCTGCATGTATGTCACCTGGTCTGCCTGACACCATTCCTAGGCCTCCCTTGATCTCAGGTGCTTGTCAGGGCTATTCTGCCTTCCAGGGTATCGGGGAGGGGTATCTGAAAACCTTGCCCCCTTGTAATCTGCTGGGAATGGAGATGAGGGTGTGTAGTTGTGAAGTCCTCAGTGTCCTTAACAACCCCCAGGAGGTGAGCATGTCAACTTGTTCCTTCCTGGCATCACAATTCTTCCTCTTCTTACTGTTCTCAGATACACAAGGAATAAAACTTCTGATCCAGGATCGTCCTTCCAATGGCTGTATTTATAGAGTTTTGGAGCTACACTGAAACATCTGTTTTAGTACATAAACATATTTTTGAATTGAGCTCCCAAGGTAGCTTGTTGAAGACCTTTTAGAAAGCTCCGTGTGTTTTTAATTTTAGTTTTCTCTCCTGTTTCAAGACAAATTCTGAGGCATTTAATTTGTGCTCTCAGGATTGGTTCTGGCCCCCCCCCAAAAAAAAATGTTTGACCAGACTTTTTTCCCCCCAGAAATCATGTGCATCTAGGGACATTTTAAAAACTCGTAGACAGTGTTTACCATGTTTAGGAAGCAATTTCCAAATGTAACTATAAGAAATTAAGAACGTGATTACTTAGAGGTGGTGTTTTTTATTGAAATCACTGACCTGATATATAGATGTTTCTTAAAATACTTGTGAATGTCATATTTTTTTAATACTGGAAGAAAAAATATTCTGTTGTGTTTTCATGTAGCATTTAGGATGTCCTTCATGGAGCTGATTAAAAAGATGAAACCTGAAAAACAAATCGATATTGATAGTGCTTTATCCTTACTCAACCCAGTTTGTAATGTAAGAACAGGGAAGATCATTGGGAAGGGAGTCTTTGAGCAAAGATTTTAGTTGAGGGGTGGGGTGGGCAGGGACTGCTAAAAGTTTAAAGTTTGGGGTTGATTTGGGTCTACGCAAGCACACTGTAGATGTACTGTGGGTTCATTCCACACCACAGCAGTAGTGGGGTGAGTCTCACTATAAAGTGAGTCACACCCTTTTTACTGGTGGAGGGCTTTGCTTTCCACTTGTTAAAGTGTGAAGTGCAGTAGAATGGGGTATGCTTGAGGTGAAGCCCCCCCCTAATAACTGGAATTGGGTTTCTTTATGGTCCCATTGTCTTGATCTTGTCAGCATTTCCTGTTGAGGATAAAGCACATTTAATAGGCATATAGAGCCATTGTGAGAAGTTGGCCACACCCTCCATCACAGGGGGTCATAAGGTGGTGGCAGAGGCCTGGTCTGCTTTTGTGCTTCTAGCTAATGTGAGTTCCTCAATTCTCCCTTTAGTCAGGATTCTGGTGGCTGCATTGGAGTCCCATAGGGTTTAGCCTTTAATCCCGAATTTCTAGTCAGTTGTGTCCATGGCTTCCACCTGGCTGATGTTGAGTTTACGTACCAGTAGATTGAAAGTTTTGAAACAACCTAAACTGCCTTATTTTCTCATTACTGGGACTTAAAATTAATAGACTGAATATGTTCACTCAAAATGTGTTGGAACCCTCCCTGATATGATGGTATTAGGAATAGAGGTCTTGGGGGGGTAGCTTGGATTAAATGAGGTCATGAGGGTGGGGCCCTCATGGTGTTAGAGACAGCTCGCTTCCCTGCTCTGCTCCACCATGTGAGGACATAAGGCATTCTGGAAGCGGGCCCTCATCAGAGCTGAACCAGCCTGGTATCTAACTTCCAGCCTTCAGAACTGAGAGATTTCTGTGTATAAGCCACCCGGTCTGGTAGCAAACTAGACTGACAGCATGGGTCCATGTATTATGAGTACCAGTATTGGCAGCCTTGTTCCCAGGTCCACCAGCTAGTTGGGAAAGGCCCCAAGAACCATTCCTCCCATCCAGATGGTCCTGCCAAGCCCAATGAACAAGGCCCAGAGAAAGGCATTATGTGCTGGACCTTTAGGGAACCAAGACAATGAACCACTATTACTGCCCTGTGAGGGGGTGAAGAGGGGCTTCTCTGTTCCTTGCACCTGAGGGAGTAAGATATCCTCACCACCAGTGTGGCCTAAGAATAGAATCCCATAATCAACTACCAAGTTCCTGCAACAAAATGATCCCCTAAGTGACATCAATAAAGACCATAAGTAGCCTATCTCTGAGTGACACCTTGATCAGCTTGTTCTGCTTTCCTGGTTTAAGGTACCTTGTAGTCCAGCCCAGGGAGGCCCAATCTCTTGTTTATTTGCTCTGAGGAAAGGGTCCTAGAGAACAGTTGGGTCCTTTTGGCAGTGAAATTGCTGATAGATAAAAATTTCCTGAACAAAAGTGCCCATTAGTCATCTGCTTAACCAGGATCTCACTAATGTGCATGTTTTTCCAAGAGCCCACCAAAACCAGAAACTCCCAAACACTCGCCTTGGGAACCTGTGTCCCAAGACTTGTGAAGACCAGATTCCTGGCCTGCAAATACTTTAAGTTTTTTAAATATGTTTATTGATTTTAGAGAGAGAGAGACATCGATCGGTTGCCTCCCATACCCACCCTGGCCGGGAATTGAACTTTCAACCTTTCGGTGTACGGGACAACGCTCCAATCGACTGGGCCCCACCGGTGAGGGCTGCAAATACTTTTCAAGCCCAGGATCGTGCTCTTACCAAAAGCTATCTACAGACATCCCATAGACAACCCCTGCACTTCAAGTTCCAGAGTAAATCCTAAGCCCTGCCCCTCCCACCCCAGGCAAGCTGAATCACTGTCGCCTTAGGTTCAACATGTATGAAAGGAATAGTGCTCACCTGATGGCGGGGCGGGGTCAACGATGTTAAATGCAACATGTATAGAACAGGGCAGATCCCTGATACCCCCATACCCTTTCCCCCCATTGTAGATGTAGGGGTGTAGAAAACTTTCAAATAGCCTTTTAAATAAAAATGCTGTGAATACTTAAGGTATGTCAAAAAAAACATTGGATAAAGATCAGTAGCCAGTGTTCTTATCACTCCTCTGCTTACCGAGACAAAATATTCCTGGTCCTGCCTTGGCTGATGTGGCTCAGTGGACTGAGTGCCAGCTTGGGGTCACTGGTGCAATTTCAGGTCAGGGTACATGTCTGGGTTGTGGGTTAGGGGAATGCAAGGCACATTGCTGTTTCTCTCACTTTGTCCCTCCCTTTCCCTCTCTGTAAGTAAATAAGATCTTTTTAAAAAACCATGCCAGGTCCCTGCCCAGCTGCATACCTCTATCTACCATCCCTCCCCGGGCTAACATAAGGACCATGATCCCTTGTAATTCATCATGCCCCAAGATCTAGAAAACCAGAAGGGTTTTTTTTCTTTGTTTTGTTTTGTTTTTCAAATTTGGTGATAGGCCTGACCTGAAGCTTTATATAATCTTTATTTTTTCCACTCAGTGTAGAGTACACATACAGTATACTGGAGAAATGGTGGTTATGGAGAGTCTCCCTAGAACCTGTGTGAGGTGGAAGGGGGGACTTCAACATACAGTGAATGAAGAAGGAAAATTAAGGCTTCTAAGTTGTTATACATAATCGGTGGAGCCCTGACCAGCGTGGCTCAGCTGGGTGTCTTATTGCAAAGTGAAAGGTTGATTCCCAGTCAGGGCACATGTCTGGGTTGTGGGTTCAGTGGGGCACTTATGTGAGGCAACCAATTGATGTTTCCCTCCCTCCCCTTCTCTCTAGAAATAATTTTTTTTTAGTTTTTAAAAAAGATTTATTTTTTAGAGAGAAGGGGAGGGAGGGAGGGAGGGAAAGAAACATCAATGTGTGGTTGCCTCTTGTGCGCCCCCTACTGGGGACCTGGCATGCAACCCAGGCATGTGCCCTGACTGGGAATGGAACCTGTAACACTGGCTGGCAGGCCAGCATTCAATCCACTGAGCCACACCAGGCAGGGCTAAAATCTTTTTTAAAAGTGAAAAGATCTTAAGACTCTTATTTAAAAAAAATACCATGGCATTGTTCTGCATAGACATTTTTAATATGCCATCAAGTCAGATTTTTAAACCCAATTTTAAATTTTCTGTAAGCAAAACTCATCTCTGAAAGTTTCTTTTACTCTGTCTAGTTCTTAATAGTTTTCAAAGCAAGAATCTATGACCTATTTTTAACTTTATGACTGCAGTCCATGGTAATAAGTACATTTTTCTTCATTGGGGTACAGTCCACCCATTTATGTAAGTGGAAAAAAGTTTTAATGAATAAAATGTGCAAAGTTCCCTGATGTTTCTTAGTGTATTGTACTTTAACAAAGTCAGCTAGACTGAAACCATTCATATGTTATGGAGGCTGCAGTTTGAAAATAAAATGCTCTGTTTATAATTGTTGAATCTGGGTGAGTGGTACATGAAAGTTCACTCTATCAATACTAGTGTAAGTTTGAGATGTTCCATAATAAAAAGTTAAAAAGAAAACTGTTTGAGGTGTGGTTTGTTGGACCTCCACATTGGCATGGGAGGTAGGTAGCTGTCATGTTTTCTGAAGGCCTGCCTTGTGTCCCAAAGCCCTCTCCATAGTTGCAGGCATTTCTATTCCAAGGGACTCAAGACACCACGGTGTATAAATAGAAATAGCTTCTATTTCTTTCTTTTTTTAACATTTTATTTGTTTATTTTTAGAGAGAGGGGAAGGAGAGGAGAAAGAGGGAGGGAAACATCAACATGTGGTTTCCTTCTCTAGTGTGCCCCCAGTGGGGACCTGGCCAGCAACCCAGGCATGTGCCCTGACTGGGAATCGAACCGCAACCCTTTGGTTCACAAGCCCACACTCAGTCCACTGAGCTACACCAGCCAGGGGTATTTCTTGACATCTGATATTCCTTAATATTTTCCAGACAATGGCCCTAGAACCCCTTCCTGCTTCTCCACCCATCATGACCCTTCTGGCTTCTCTAAACAGAAGGAACATCTGTTTGCCCAGCACCAGAGGTCCTGCCTTCCCTCCTCCAAAACCCAAGGCCTCTAAAAACCTGTCTCTTCACCTGTAATGTGGGGTATAATACCCATTAAATGAGTCAAGACATGGAGAACATCTAGAACAGTGTCTGGTAGTTAGATGTAGTCAGTAATGTTATATGTGCCAGATAATACCAGGGACATGGCAAAGAATACAACATATTTCTTTCCCTCAAGAATCATGCATGTATTTGAGGGGTCCACAGACAATAAAGTAGTAAACTGGTACATAAGATAACACGAGTGTCAAGCATTAAGGAAAATAAAGTGGGGGGTGGAGAGTGATGGGATGTGGTATTTTTCACAAGGTGGTCAGGGAAGGCAATTCAGAGGAGACTTTACAATAGAGACCTGCAGACAGAAGGAGAGCAAACGAGGAGGTATCTGGTATAGGACAATGGTTCCGCCACAGTGCTCTGTCTGCCTCGCACGTCTCCACATAAGCCAGGTAGGCAAGCTGATCTAAGTATTGGCAGAACACTCCGTGATCTTCAGAACACAGAGCACTAGAGGCTTGTGAGGAAATGCTTTGAGGCCAGCTCTCATTAACCTCCCCATCTACCAAAGAAGCTGTCATGAGACAATTTCTCATTGCCTGAGGTTCTGATGAGGTCAGAGGTGTTCTACCCCTCTCCTCCCCCCACCCCCAACTTCAGGCTATAGAACTGCTTAGTCTGGAGTTAGTTCCTCTGCAGCAGGGTGCCGTAGCACTGGTGCTGTAGTGATCTGGCCCCTTGTATTTCAGTGCTACCCCCACAAGGAACATGAGCTGGCATCTGAGACTATTCTTGCTTTTGCTGTCTATGTAAGTAGCAACACCCAAATCGAACAAGGGCTCGTTTCTTTACTGGCCAAATTGGTCAGCCTTTCCCAAACCTGGGAAAGAAGAATTACAGGCAGAAGGAAAAGCAAGCAAGTACAAAGGCCTTGAGGTGGGAGTGTGGTTGGTGTGTGTGAGGGAACAAGGTCAGTACAGTAGGAGCAGAGAGAGCCAGGGGCAGGGGGTGGGAAATGAGGTCAGAGAGCTGACAGGGGCCTGGTCTGTGGGGGCCTCACTGGCCATGGGGAAAACTCTGGCTTTTTCTGTGAGAAGGCTGGAGCCACAACATGGGTCTAAGCAGAGGAGGGCCTTGGGCTCCCTTGGGCTGTAACAGGACCCACTGTCTGCTGTGAGGACACATGAAGGGGTGAGGGCTGAAGCAGTGAGGAGGACACTGCAGTAGTCCAGGCCATGGAGGCAGTGGACATGGAGAGGAGTTGGATTCTTGATAAATTCTAAAGGTGGAACTGACAGTATTTGCTTACAGATCAAGTGAAGAGGGTGGGGGGAGAGAAGGTACTTGTTATGAATCCACGCTAGAGCTCACACGGAATAATTTGGCAGTTGGTGTTAAGTAGAGCAGTGATGCCCTGGGCAGGTGGCTTGGTTAGAGCATCGTCCTGTACAACAAAATGGTTGTGGGTTCGATTCCTTGTCAGGGCACATACCTAGGTTGCAGGTTTGATCCCCGGTCAGGGGGCATGCAGGAGGCAAATGATTGATGTTTCTCTCTCCCTTTCTCTTTCTCAAATAAAAAAAAATCATATCCTCAGGTGAGAGTTTAAAAATAGTGTAGTAATTAAGAACAAGGATTCTAGAACCAGGTGACCTGGGTACAAGTTCAACTCCATTGCTTACTGAGTGCTCTTGGGCATATAACTGTTCGCCTCAATTTCCCCATCTATGACATAGGATAATTGTACCAATTTCACAGGGTTGTTGTGAGGATTAAATAAGGTTTTCTATGTCTGCAAAGTGCTTAAAACAGTACCTAGCACAGAGTGCTTGGTATTAGTAATATTACTGTGGGGTGAGTTGACATGTTTACTGCGTGAGTACATAGAAGAGAGCGTTCCAGATCCCAGGAACAGTTTGTGCAGTTTTCAAAGGATGTGCAATTAAGTCAGTGTGGCTGGAACATACCCTGATTGAGGAAGAACAAAGGATGAAGTTGGAGAGGTCTATGAGATCAGCTTCTCCTCAGAGCAGCTGGGGGCCATTGTGAATTTCAGGGTGGATCTACCAGTGCAGGAGGTTGGGAGAGAGATAGGAGGGAAAACTGATTTAGGACTTGATGCAGGGGGATGTACAGAGAGAAGAAAGAAAGGAATGGGCACTACTGTCAACACTGCTGGCTGGTTACCACATGGTTTCTGGTGTCCAGGATGAGAAATTTAGGCCAGTTCTACTTCCTGCCTGGTCCAACTGCTAGTTCTAAAATATTCTACATCTGTGAACATGGGAAGTAAACCCCTTTAGGGGTCATTTTCCTCGTCTTCAAAGTGGAGCTCAATGTTGCACCTACTTCATTAGGGTGGCTGTGATAATTACCTTAATGGATGTTATAAGAGCTCGGTAAATGCAGGTTGTTACCAAAAGCAAGTGGGGCTTATCCCAGGAAAACAAGGGTGGTTTAACATCTGAAAAGCAATGAGATGTAATCCAGTGTATTAGCAGAAAAAAAATGGGAAGAACTAGGGACTGTACCCATTTCGCTGTACTACCTGGGACTGATGTACGAAACCCAGGGTCCAGTCTTTCCTGGGCCCACAGTCTGGCCCTGAACCTCTCATGGAGTCAAAGGAATTACAAACCAAAGAGCAGAGCACAGCCCCAGTTCCAGCCCCGCAAAGTGATTTCTCCCCCTCTGAGAACTGGTCACTGACTGGCCTCACTGGCCTTATCCGCACATTCGGCATCCAGAGTTGTGTCTCTGGCTTCTTTTTATTCTGGTTCCAGCCTAAACTTATTTCTCATCCCTTTCCCCATCCCACAGCTCAGCAACACTAAGGGAACTATTTTAATGACAGTAAGTACCAAATTCCAAACGATCTTCATTATTGTTTATCTTTTCCGTTAGAAGGGCAATTCCATGAGTGGAGACCATTTGAGTTACTGTTGTTGCCCCAGTGCCTGGCACCCAGAAGGGGCTTGATCACCGTGTGTTGGAAGGCTAGCTCCCTGTTTCAGTTTGCTGGGGGAGTTCAAATGGTTTGTGAGGCTTTTCCTAACTGCAAGAATCCTGTTTATGACTTATGCCATGGAGAGTTATCACCATTCAGATTTTGGGGACTGCAAGAACTTTGGCTTCAGAGGCTAATGTTCTCCTATTAGGAAATGGTAAAATGCCCAACCCCCACTTGTCCCATATAGGAAGAAACTTCAGGAATAGATAAATAAGGACTTAGCATCTGCACTCCAGTTATACCTCAGTTCCATGTCTCCCCCAATTACTCTCTGACCTTGATTCTTGTCACCCCCAAGCTATCCAGGCTTTCCCTCAAATCATGTTCCTGTTTGTTCCTAGGATGGGCCCCAACTTCAGGTTTCATTTTAGCCTGCGTTAGTAATGAAAAGTGGACATAGCCCAGGTGGTCCAGTGCTTGCCTTTGCATTTCTAAACTCTGGGGGCCAAATAGGCAGGAGGTGTATGAAGGAAGGAGTCCAGGACAGACATGGCCCTGCCTGTTTCTGCCACTATTTGAGTCACTATTGTGATGTGGTGTTCTATTCAAACAAATCTGGCTTACCTGTCTTTTCTGTCCAAATCTGTTTTAGTTTGTTCTTTTGGCTAGGACCTTCAACTGTCATTCTGACAGTGAAATAGCCCTGATCCTGTTAGAGTGAATAGGACCTGTGGTCCCCTATGGGCTTGAGCTTCTTTTCCAGAGGTCATGAGATGGTAACCAAGGTCACTCACAATCTCCAGGAACTGATTCTCATGACTTGATACCACAGGCCTGAGACCCTCCTTTCCCCACCTACTGACTTGCCATTCATGGTGAGAAACTCTGCCCCTTCCCCCCAAACTCCCAACAAACTGAAAGTTGTCTTCTATCATCAGCTTGTTATTCAAAACCTATTTTTTAATCTTCACCCAAGGATATGTTTGTTGATCTGAGAGAGGAAGGGGGGTGGAGGGAGAGGGGGAGGGAGAGAGAGAGAGAGACACTGATTGGTCGTTCCTGTATGCACTCCAACCGGGGATCAAAACTGAAACCTAGGTATGTGCCCTAACTGGGGATCAAACCTGCGACCTTTTTTGGTGTACGGGACTACATTCCAACCAGCTGAGCCACTCGGCCAGGGCAAATCCTATTTTTAATCCAGTGAGAGTGTGTAAAAGCTTAAGAAGAAAAACTGAAAAAATGCAGAGCACATAACAGATGAAAGAAACATTTGTGGTCATTCTTTTTTTTTAATGTTTTAAAAGATTTTATTTATTTATTTTTAGACAGAGGGGAAGGGAGGGAGAGAAACATCAATGTGTGGTTGCCTCTCACGTATCCTCTACTGGGGACCTGGCCCACAACCCAGGCATTTGCCTTCACTGGGAATAGAACCGGTGACCCTTTGGTTCACAGACCAGTGCTCAATCCACTGAGCCACACCAGCCAGGGCAGTCATTCTAATTCACATTAGTTCTGCACCATATCTACCCTCTAGCAGATAGATCTATTAATGGGAAAAGTTTTTAAAACATCTAACAGTAGCCAACACTTAGTGGGTATTTCCTCTGTTCCAGATGTTAGTCTAAACTTTACAAGTATTAACCTCATTTAGTCCTCCCAATAGCCCCATGAGGCAGTGTTTTCAGAGGAGGAGACTGAGTCACAAAGGGGTTAAGTGACTTGCCCAAATAGAGCTCCAGGTTGGCAGAACCTGTGGCAGTGACCAAGGTATACTGCCTTGTACACATTAGTGTACTACCCCTCAGAATAATAGCAAACTATTCATGAAACAGGTCCTATGAACACTTCTTTGTATCCTCACCTGAGGACATGCTTACTGATTTTACAAAGAGGGAAAGGGAGGGAGAAAGAGAGGGAAACATCACTGTGAGAGAGAAACATCAATCGTTGCCTCCTGTATGAGCCCTTGACTGGGGACAGACCACACCAGCAAACCAGGCATGTGCTGTGACCAGGACTGGAACCAAACCTGTGACCTTTCAGTTTACAAGACAACGCTCTAACCAATTGAGCCATACCAGCCTGGGTATGAACACTTTTTATGCATTAGTTAATTTTTAACAACCCTGTAATTGGGTTGTTTTATCTAGTGTCTTATAGCCTTATAGGAATGAGGTTTTAAAAAAGTTTTTGAAATGTTAACATATAGATATTGTAAAAACAACAACAAAAGAATCAATCTTGGTAGTGAGACAGTAAATCTCCCTGGCTTCTCTGACTTTCCTGTGACTTCTTCCCATCATGTGTCTTTGGAAGGTGAGTAGTGGGATGAAGGGCAGGGCTCTGTCCAGGGAGGGTCAAGGTGAATGGGAAAGGCACTGATCACAGCACCCTTTATGGTGAAGTGAACGTGGAAAAAAACCCAATGCTTGTCACAAATAGGGAACCAGTTTAATAAAAATCTCACCCTTGAACTCTCTGGGCTTCAGGCTTCATTGTCTGCAAAGTGAGGATAGTCATAGGTCCCAAAACACTCAGTTATCAGGATTAAATAGATTAATACATATAAATCACTTTGAACAGTGTCCAGCACAATGTCCAATAAATATTAGTGGTTATGCATTTGTGCAGTAAAATAGTTTATTCTTCAGCAATCATGAAATAGAAGGGTATTTAATATCCTGGAAAGACACCAGTAGCTTAGTTACATGGCAAGGGAGGTGCCAAATCCATAAAACACAATGTGGTCTATTTTTATTAGGACACACAAAAAAGGGCAATACACTTTTGGATGTGTCTTCTCGTTTCAGGTGGCTTTAGAACATTTTTCAGATTGTAGTATTTGTGATAAAAATAGTGTAATAAAAATAGTGTAATAACAGTTTTGAGAATTGTATCAATTGATGTTAAGATCCAATAGGAAGCCACTAAACCTTGTATTTCAACTTTGTAAACTGTATATCCTGACCACGTTAAGATGAATAGAGAGGTGGTTTCCTGTTGAAGTCGCAATAAGGATGATTCAGATAGGCTTCTGGGATTGTTGCGCCTATTTAGTGATTCACGCCCATACCAAGTTTCCTGGAAGCACCAAGCCCAACGCCACACCCATCCGGCCCCGCGGCGCGCGCGCGCGCGCACACACATGCACACACACTCACACACATACACACACTTTCACTCTCCTCAAAGAACCTACTCTTCTCATCCTGGGGGGGTCTGGAGGCCCATCAATTACTCTAAGAACTGGTGAACTTTGTAGGGCTCTCGGCATGTGTGATTGATTATTTTATTCTCTGCTTCAAATCTTGCTTGGCTAATACTGTGCTACTAAAAAGCCGCTTATACACCACTCCTTTACAAGAAAATGTTTCCTTTTTTTGAAAGTCATATATCTGATTTTTAGTGAGTGATTCGCATACTCGCCCCTGTCCCTATGGCCATTGGATATTATTCTCGTGTATACAAAAAGTGCCTTTAGGGATGGGGTATATTGAATTTAAGGGGCGGAGCCTCCGCTCTGGTGACGAAAGCTACTGTACCTTAGAGCGCCTGCGTAGTTCTCCCACGCTATGGGGAAGATTCCCATCCATTCGCTCTACGCTTGGCAGCCCTTCCTGGAAGCAGGCAGCCATCTTGCCGGGAGCCTGGGAGAGGGAGAGGAAAGACAGAAGGAAAGGGCGACACTGGTCTCAGGGCTGCCCTGGGGGCCTCAAGAGCCAGAGGCAGCCCCGGAGGTGGTCCCTGATCCTGGGCCCTGTTCTTGGACCCGAAAAGGGAAGGCGGGCGGTGGGGTGAAGATGGGTGGGGAAAGCCAAGGATTGCTAGGCTGGGGGAGGAGCGTTGCTATGGCGACTGGGGAGGGGCGAAGTCAGGTTAGAATCCCTGCTGTGAGCCTTCCGGGAGCTCCCAGAGCAGGGCTGGGGTGTTGACCATGCTAACAGCCGGGTGGGATTTGACATTTCGGCGTGGAGGGACTCAGTGTCTGTGGAAATGATCACCTGGCAGAAGGGGTGGAACTAGATCCCTTCACTTGAGACGCTGACATTCCAGGCCCTTATCCTGCAGGCGCCCGCGGGCGGATACAGCGGAAGAGGAGGCCGGGTAATGGCCGCGGTGTGGCAGCAGGTCTTAGCAGTAGACGCGAGGTGAGACGTGGGGTCAGATCCCAAGGGAGCGGAAGTTACTGTGGTGCATGCGCAATGGTGATAAATGAGGCTGGGCGGGGAAGTGTATGCGGCTGCGTGAGCATGCTGGGGTTGAGCATGTGCAGTATCAGAAGAGCTGGCCAGAGAGGGTCCTAAAAAGCATGCTGAGAAAATGCAGTCATATGTGGGCATGCACAAAAAGAGTGTGTTATTAGAACCTTTGGGGGTGGGGGAGGTGATGGAGCTCAGGCTGGTGACATCCTATTTCCCACCATTGCTCGCCAGAGTTAATCTTACTACCATCATTTCTCTAGTCTCACCCCATCACCATCCCATACTGATCCCTGCCATTGCCCCACACTAACGATCACCATGTCAGACTGACCCCTACTATTGTGTACATTGACTCCGTCACCCCATATCAACTTAAGCAAAGCTGCAGACTGCCTCCATCATCCCCGTACTGACCTCATCTCCATGTCCATTCTTACTAAAGATGCACTCTCATCCCATTACCAGAGGAACCCCCATCACCACTGCTGATCACTTGCTATACTGACCCCTACCTGCCACACACCTCATTCTCCTTCCTTATCCCCCGAGCTGATTGATTCCCTCTGTCCTGTGCCTGCTGCTCGCCTGCCTCCTGCCATCGCAGGTACAACGCGTACCGCACACCAACGTTTCCACAGTTTCGGACACAGTATATCCGACGGCGCAGCCAGCTACTGCGGGAGAATGCTAAGGCTGGGCACCCCCCAGCACTGCGTCGGCAGTACCTGAGGTTACGTGGGCAGCTGTTGGGCCAGCGCTACGGGCCTCTCTCCGAGCCAGGCAGTGCTCGTGCCTATAGCAACAGCATCGTCCGCAGCAGCCGCACTACCCTTGATCGCATGGAGGTGAGCTCCCTCCACACCACCTGCCATACATACCACCTGCCTTCATGTATATTCACTCAACAGACTTGTCAAGCACCTGCTATGTGCAACGCATTGTTCCAGACTCTTAGGATGAGCAGAGGGTAAAAAGAGATAATTTATGAGATAAGTCAGTAAATGGACAATAAACAAGATAAACAAAGTGATAAGTATGCAATAAAGATAAATAGGTCAATAAACATAGCAAACCAAATAAAGTCAATAATTACCATGGCTTATAGTGAGGCATGCTAAGATACAAAAATAAAGCAGACTGGGAGAACAAATCAGGACCCGTGTAGGGGACGAAGGGAAGCTACTTTTGATGGGTATGAAGAAGGAAATCCTCTGTGAGGAGTTGAAAATTGAGCTAAGACTTGAATGAAGCAAGAGACAGCTGCATGGTTTTCTGGAAGGCATTCACTCTTTATTTACTGAGTGGGGCAAAGGTGGGAGAAGGCTAACTAATGCAGAGGCCACCACAACACAGGTGATGGTGGTGACACTGGATGGGGTGAGAAAGGATCTGGTCCTAGATATATTTTGAATGCTCCAGACCTCATAGGTTCTTGAGGGCTGTTTCCAAGATGTTCCCACCCTGACCCTCTCTGTTCACAGGACTTTGAGGATGATCCTCGGGCCCTGGGGGCCCGCGGACACCGCCGTTCGGTCAGCCGAGGCTCCTACCAGCTACAGGCACAGATGAACCGTGCTGTCTATGAGGACAGGTAAGCACCAGCACTGAGGGTTTGTGAGGAGGAGAGGAGCCATGGGGCAATGGCAGGCTGAAC
The DNA here is from genome assembly GCA_004024845.1 of Tonatia bakeri. Lineage (NCBI taxonomy): Eukaryota > Metazoa > Chordata > Mammalia > Chiroptera > Phyllostomidae > Tonatia > Tonatia bakeri. Next base: position 27,756 of record PVIA01004872.1, on the reverse strand, counting down.
ACTAGTACTTTCCTCCTCTCACCTCCTACTCCTGTTGGGGCCCAGGCCCCCCGGCAGTGTTGTGCCCACATCAGCAGCAGAAGCAAGTCGAGCCATGGCTGGAGACACATCGCTGAGTGAGAACTATGCCTTTGCGGGCATGTACCATGTTTTTGACCAGCACGTGGATGAGGCAGGTGAGCCAGTAGATAGCAGGTCCCATCACCATGAATTTTCCCCAATTGTAACAACCACCCAGTATATCCTTTTCTGGAACACAAAGTCTCTGGCCCAACTCTGAGTGAGGAATTATCCATGAAACCTTTCATAAACCTAAAAGCCCTCTACAAAGTTGTCTGTAAAATCTCAGGTATTTTGTCTGCCATAAAGGGGCTCAGCATCTTAAAAAATCCCTTTGCAGAGGCTTCTGGGGTCATGAGTCACTTGAACAAGTTGAAAGCTTTTGCTGCACAGAAATCCTCTTGCAAAGGACAGACTGGGTCTGGTAAACTGCTAAGACCTTGGGAATTGTAAAGTGCTTGCTGAGATGTGGAGGCCTTTTCACATTGCGGAACTCTTGCAATCCATACAGCACCTGCTAAGATGTAGGGAGCTTTTGGCCCTGGCTGGCATAGCTCAGTGGATTGAGCGCGGGCTGTGAACCAAAGCATCGCAGGTTCGATTCCCAGTCAAGGGCACATGCCTGGGTTGCAGGCCACGGCCCCCAGCACTGCACATTGATGTTTCTTTCTCCCTCTCCTCCCTTTCTAAAAATAAATAAATAAAATCTTTTAAACAAAGGTGTAGGGAGCTTTTGGCAGAGGGCTTTCTGGGGTTCCAGCTCCCTTTCTCAGTGAAGGAAAGCCCTTTGGTCATACCACTGTGCCTGGTGCAGTGGGTTCCTCCCCTCAGCTCACACATCAGAATCTTTTATAAACAAAAAGCATCTGGTGAGTGTACTGACTCCCACAAGTGGCTCCTTGGCATTGCAGTCCCAAGGGTGCGCTTCGCCAATGACGACCGGCACCGCCTGGCCTGCTGCTCCCTTGATGGTAGCATCTCACTGTGCCAGCTGGTGCCTGCTCCACCCACCGTGCTCCGCGTGTTGCGGGGCCACACCCGAGGTGTCTCCGATTTCGCCTGGTCCCTCTCCAATGACATCCTCGTGTCCACCTCACTCGATGCTACCATGCGCATCTGGGCCTCTGAGGACGGCTGCTGCATCCGGGAGATCCCTGACCCTGATGGCGCTGAATTGCTCTGCTGCACCTTCCAGCCAGTCAACAACAACCTCACTGTGGTCAGGCTCTAGGGCGCCTACTCACCGGGGGCGGGGATGCTGGGCCAGGAGGGCTGTTCTAGGGCATCAGTATGCGGGGGGAGTGTTACCTCTAGTCCATTGCCACAGTCCCCTGGTAGTTGGACTCAGAGGGAAACAAGTCAGAATGAGGACATGCAGTTCTCAGTGTGGGTTGGCCTCACTGTGGTAGACTACAGGGGTGACTAGTTGGCAGGGGCAGGGTCATAGGTCTGCCACTCCTTTGGTCCCATCAGCTGCAGTCCTACCATTTTCCAACTGCAGGGGCTACTGGTTGGGGAGTAGGATTACTAGTTGGAAACTTCATCTCGTCTCAGTGGAAGCTCAGCTGAGGTCTGACCCCAGGATAGAGAGTCAGAGGGCGGGCAGTTGGGGAAGGACATGAAAAGCCTGGCCTGACCCTGAGCGGGGAGTAGAGGGGAACTGGCAAAGTGGTCCTGTGCTCTGGGATCCTTTTAGTTGTGGCAGCAGCAGCAGCCCCAGTGGAATCAAGGCTCCAGGAAGGGCCAGTCAGGGAATGGATGAGCTATTATCAGGAGTCTGGGATAGCGCTGTATTTTGCTGAGCACAGGGAGCATTGGCCACGGGGCAACACTATGGGTCTGTGACCCCTGTAGTCCCTGCAGCAGTTGTCTACTCCGGTCAGATTGCAAAAAGGGCTGGATTGGGAAGACTGTAGGCCTGGAGCACCTCTACATTACCCACCACAACCCCACTGTGATTAAATTTCAGTAGGGAGAAGCGAGTCCCATTAATAGCAATCCCACTGTGGTCAGACTCAAGGTGGGACTGGCTGGGAGCAGGATGATGGTATGCGGTTCTCACCCACAGGTGGGGAATGCCAAGCACAATGTACATGTCATGAACATCTCTACGGGAAAGAAAGTGAAAGGTGGCTCCAGCAAGCTGACAGGCCGCGTCCTTGCTCTGTCCTTTGATGCCCCTGGCAGGCTGCTATGGGCAGGCGATGACCGAGGCAGTGTTTTCTCCTTCCTCTTCGACATGGCCACAGGTAGGCAGGCCCCAGGCCTTCATCTGAGTGCTTGCACTCCTGCCTTCCTGGTACACAGGCCTCTTGCTTAACTTCTGTCTCCTGTCCCCTCCATGGTTGCAGGGAAGCTGACCAAAGCCAAGCGTCTGGTGGTGCATGAAGGTAGCCCTGTGACTAGTATCTCCGCCCGCTCCTGGGTCAGCCGCGAGGCCCGGGACCCCTCACTGCTCATAAACGCTTGCCTCAACAAGCTGCTGCTCTACAGGTCGGTCTCCCTGTCCAGCCACCTGGAGATATAGGGCCTGCTGCCTCCATCGGACTGGGAGGGGAGGCCTATCTCCTTCAACAGGTTAATTTCACTGAACAAAGAGGTCCAGGTTCCTCCCCCTCCTCCTCGTTCTCATCATCATAATATAATGATGAGCTCAATAGTAGCAGTAATAGAAATAGTAGTAGCTGGCACTTAGGTAACAGTTGCTGGTGCCAGGTCCTATTCATAGTTTCTCATACACATCGCCTCATTTAATCCTCGTAACAACCCTGTGAGGTGGTTGCTATTATCATGACCATTTCACAGATGAGCAAACTGAGGTGTAAAGTGGACTAGGGCCCCTTAGAATTGTAACCCATTTTCCTTTCTCTCTCTCTCTCTCTCTCTCTCTCTCTTTTTTTTTGAGACAGAGTTTACTGTCCCCACTCACATGTGTCATGTTTCTCAAATGCCGTTCTCAGCCTTGGCCACATGCTGGAATGACCTGAAGGGCTCCCAAAATTCATGACCAGGCCCCAGCCCAGGTCAGGGATTTCAGAAGCTCTAGGGCAGGCTGGGCATCGGTATATTAAAAGTTCCCCAAGTGTTGTCCAGCCAGGTCTGAAAACAGCTGCCTGACAGGATGCTTGCCGTTTTGCTATTTTATTTTTCTTCTCCCCTTAACAATTTTATACACACACACTGCCAATTTTTAATTTAAGTGTACTCCTGAGTTTCTTGCCTCTTTCCCCATCCTCTGCCTTCTCTCATCCTCATTCCTGCCACATTGGCCGCCCCTGCCATAATTAAGCATAATAACAACTTCATATGTACTGTTCCTTATGTACTTTACTCCCTCTCCCACAGTCCTCAGCGTGTACACACCCACACATTTCTAAGGGAGAGTCATTATTTTACAGAAGTGGGTTCCTTTTACATCCTTTTCCACGTCTCACTTTTCTCACCAGATGACACTGTAGACATGCTTTGGTTCATGCCTTTGAACAGCTGTGGGGTAGCCACGGTATAGGGGTGCTAGAGTTTGGTCAGCCATTTCTTCTCTTTGCATACATCTGAACACCAGAGCTCTTAGAGGCCCTTAGGAAGAGAAACTAGTGAATTATGCTGCAGAGGCTTCCTATTTCTATCAATAGATAAAGTGTCCAAACTGTCACTAAATCACATACCAGCCCCTGCTTTACAGGTTTCTACCATTGTCTCAAAACTGGATTTTATGAACCTTGAAAAGAACTCAGGCACAGGGGTGGGGACACAGGCTAGTGCACCATGTGTTCCCCTCTGGGCTGAGGCCGTACCCTGACCTGCTCTCATTCTCCCCTCAGGGTGGTGGACAATGAGGGGACCCTGCAGCTGAAGAGAAGCTTCCCCATTGAGCAGAGCTCGCACCCTGTTCGCAGCATCTTCTGCCCCCTCATGTCCTTCCGCCAGGGAGCCTGTGTGGGTGAGTTCCATAGGGTCGGAGTGTCTGGGTAATTGGGGAGGGGCAGGCACTGGGGCTGGTGCTGGTGTGGCTCATATATTGTGACACCTTAATGCCCTGACTTCTGGGCCTTGAAACCTGTCACACCCCAACAGCCTTCTACTTTGAACACAGAGCCCCAACCAGCCCAGAAACCTCACAGCATAAGAAACCGACTTCCCAAAGAGCTGAGAGACCTCACTTTCTAGATGCAAAACCAAAACAGCCAGTTAACCTCCCATCTAGATAGGGCCCCGCTAGGCCTCCCCAGGTATGCTGGGACCTCACACCTCGGACATGACTCCCTTAACACCTGAGTCACCTCAGAGACTTCATGTCACCACATGCAGCACCTCCTGATGACCTCTCCTTCTCACCTGGGCAGTGACCGGCAGCGAGGACATGTGCGTACACTTCTTTGATGTGGAGCGGGCGGCCAAGGCTGCGGTCAACAAGCTGCAGGGCCACAGCGCCCCTGTGCTGGACGTCAGCTTCAACTGTGATGAGAGCCTCCTGGCTTCCAGTGATGCCAGCGGCATGGTCATCGTGTGGAGGAGGGAGCAGAAGTAGGAGCCTCCTGGCCCTGCCATGTCCACCTTCCCACCTGGCCCATGCTCCAGCCTTGTGTTTGTAAATAAAGTTCCTGTGCTTGTGCCGATGGCTGGCTCCCAGGGCTGCTGGGGGCAGAATAGTGGAGAGGGCAGCTCTTGGGCTCAAGATGGGAATGAGTTCACTTACTCATTCACTCATGCATGTATTGATTTATTTCTTCCTTCAAGAACCATTTACTGAATATCTGCTATGTCATGGGCAACACTTTAAGTGTTTTATGTTCATGCATTGGACGGACATTACTGAGTATTTACTGTGTGCCAGGAACTGTTCTAGTCTCTGGAGGTACTGCTGTGACCTAAACTGACAGAATTCCCTGCCCTCCTGGGGCTTCCTTTCTAATGGAAGCAGGTAGGTAACAGAAATATTTAATAGATCAGCTAAAAATGAGTGTTGTGAGGACAGGAGATACCACTGCAGGAGTGGGAGGTTGGGCTCTTTTTGATGCTGTGATCAGGGAAGGCATTCCTGACTGTGGCATTTAAACAAAGACCTGAATGCAGTGAGAGGGAGCTGTAGTGCATGGTGGAGAACAACATTCCAGGCAGAGAGAAAAGGCAGTGCAAAGGCACTGAGGCTGGACTGTGCCAGGAGGGCAGTTGTAGAAGCTGGTGCGGGAGGTGATGAGGTTGGCCAGGCCTAATCCTGGAGGACTCTGTGGACCACGGTGAGAACTTGGGCTTTTTATCTGAGTGAGGGGTGAGTGACCAAACAGTTTTGAGCAGAGGATTCCTCTGTGTGCTGTGAAGAGAACATACTGGCAGGCAAAGGTGGAAGCAGGACGACCTGTCAGGAAACCCTGCAGTAGTTGAAGCGAGCATGATGGGGACCCGCACCAGGGTGGGGGCAGTGGAGGGGTTGAGGTGGCGAATGTTGGCTTCTACCACAAGGTTTCATCCTAGGAATTTGCAGGGCTCTGCTGCCTCAGGGAGGCCCAGGCTCCCCCTAGCCACAGGGCAGCCACTGCCTGGGCCTCACATCTGTCTGCGCAGCGAGTGGGCCATTGCCCACAAGCATGAAGCTGAGGACTTGTAATACACATCAGTGTGAGACCAACCATGGACTCAAAAGCTGAGCTAGTGGCTTCTGCTGAGAGTGGAGGGGATGGGGCTTCTCTCCATCCCCAGAGAAACCCCAAACCACCCATACCTCCTGTCATGCCCACTCAAGGCCCAAAGTCAAGGCCTGGAACTGTTCAGAGGCTACCAACTGATGTTCAATATTTGAGGGAAGCCCTGAATGAGGAGAGAAAGCTTGGGGTATAGACAGGACAGATCACCAAAATCCCTTGTCAATGACCTGAGTCACCAGATGTCAGAGTTGCTGGAGATGTCAAAGAGTCTGTTGGTCCAGCTGCCCCCTTCCCTTCACCTCCATGGGCTGCCATGTCTAGATGCATCAGTGGGAAGTGTGGCTACCACCTTGAGACCTCAGCGTCAGTCCACAGGGACACAAGAGACTCCAACCTGGCCCAACATCACTGAGCTGCTGAACTAACACCAGCAGGCTTGTTGAGGGAGGAAAATAACCTTCTGTTTTTTTCAAGCCACTGTTATTTGACCATGTGGTTATTTCATCCAGAAGCATTTCCACCTGGTAAAGCAGGTCCTTGAATAATATTTTGTCAATGTCATTTTGTAAAAATGTTGATGAAATGACATAGCAACTTTTATTTCTATCAAATAGCTTACGGTGAAATTCGTTTTATTATATGTTGTTTCACTTAAAGTACAAAACCTATCAACAGTGTTAAGTGAGGACTTACTGTACTTCCATCTGAGAGACCTTAAGGTAAATGGTGATGAGATGGGGCCATCAGAGAGCTGGACTGTTCATGATCAAGGTCATGTAAGCATGTGTGTCGGAGGGCCTCAAGACTACTCATACTCAAGGATTTGCTAGAAGGACTCTCATTCTCAGCATACACGTGACAATGATTTCCTCCAGCAAAAAGATACAGAGATCAATCAGCAAGAGGAAAATGCCGATGGGGTGAAGTTCAGGGGAGACCATGCACAAACTTCCAGGGATCCTCTCCCAGTGGAGTTGCACAGGATATACTTAATTTCCCCAGTCCTGAGTTGTGACAACACATGGGAGACATTGCCAATGAGGGAAGCTCCTTAAGACACTCAGCGTACAGTGTTTCTAATGGTGGCTGGTCACCTAGGCAGCCCCTCCCAGGCATATACACAACTTCCAGACTCCCAACAGGGAAGCAAGAGTTCAGCATAAACCACAGTGCTTGTATAAATAGCGAGAGAATGGTGAGAACCCTTCTGAAGTCTATGTTTCCAAATGCCAGCTAAGGGCCAACCTTGCAGCAGACCTTTCCAAGGACGGCAGTTTGGGCCTGCTCTGTTAACTCTTCTGCCCGGTGTACGACACCAAAAAGATGCTCAGTTTCAGCGAAGGTCAGTGAATGGGCAAGATCGTTTGGGAGAACTTCACTTACCTGTTAACACTTCCTTCTCTTCACACTTCTTGTTCTTTATTGAGTCTGGATTCAAGATGGCTGACTATGGATGTTATACATGACTTTGTGGGTTTTCTCATTGTGAAAGTTATTCTGAGGTGGCAGAGTTGACATCCTGTTTTAAAATCATCTTCATGGTATCTTTTCTTGATTTACAACCTATGGGGAAATAAATAATGAGCATGTAGTAAAAATAATCTTATTGGTTAAATTTGGGCTCCTGTTAATTTGTCCATCATCACTGTGCCTCTGGTTAAACATCAGATCTGGAACTCTTAACCATTCTGCCATCAATGCCACTCTAGTCTTGCCTCAAATCCAGGCCTTCATTAACTGTTCCACATTTTTTTTGTCTCACTTGGAATCTGTGTTTTTTACTTTATTAAGAGCTTCTCTGGTCTGAGCTTGAAGCTGGGCCTTAGTTGACTATTATCCCATTAGTGTACCACTGGTCAGTTCTCAAACCAGTGTCTCTCTACGATGTTCTACCAACTGTAGTCTTCTGACCTGACCTTGAACTTTGGGATTCTGTTAATTGTCATGAGTGCCCTTTTGCTCCTTTCCAACCTTAGGACCCTCAGTCCTGACCTTGAATCTGAGCCTCCATTAATTATTTTACCATTAATACCCTCATGGTGGCAATTCCACATTGGAGTCCACATCCTAGTCTGTGTTACCCCAAGTGAGGGACAGTTGAACTGTGATACAGGCCCCACAAAACCTTGGTGACCTAGTGGTCAGCTCCGAAGCAACCACTGCCAGTCAGAGCTCAGGCCTGTTGGGAGGAAATACCCAGCTTCGTACCTCTTCTCAGCTCAGTCACCATGTAGAATGGCCCGGTCAGGGCGTAACCTTGGGAAAGGTGGCTCTCCAAAGCTGGGGCCAACCCTGTGGAGCTGACAGTTGCCCAGCAAGCACTTCCTTGACAGGGGTCTGGGTGGTGCCAGGAAAGTCATGAGGAAAGGGGCTGTGAAAAGAAACAGATATGTCACTTGGTAAGTAACTGGGGACCCAGGTAAAATCCTGGTCCCTCCATTACTCAACCCATGGTCATGAGTCAGTCACCTCACCATCATTCTGTGCCTGTTTCTCCAAACTCAGTTGAGGGTTTGAGAGTCATTTTATTTATTCTTCTGACATGTGTTGACTAAGTCTCTACAGTGTGCCAGGCACTGTGTCAGGACTAATAGTGAACAAAACAGGCAAAACCTCTGCCCTCAGGAAACTGCCATTCCCAGTCATTCTTAAAATCCACCCAGTGATGCAGACTCAGAGCAGAGGTCACCCCTGGCCTCACTTGAGATGATTGTTAGACACACAGTAAGCACCATGGCTTCAATGCATATTCAGACAGATGACAGGGGCTGGTGTGGAAACTGAGGAACCAAGTCGCTGGATTCACATGGTAACAGGAGGGAACCACAGCAGGTTCTTGAGCAGGATTGCAAAGAGGTAAGTGTGGAGTTTTAGAAAGGTTATTGCACCAGCAGTCAATAACCAAAGTACAGAAAAAAGAAATTTTTACTGCATATCACTCTTCTTCTCACATAGGTCAAATAAGGGAAAATGTACAGCCAAGGCCAGGCCACACTGCAGGTCTAGCTCTGTTAAATGTTCATTTTTGGTCGGTTTGTAGCCAAGTTATTGCCTGTTGGTGGCAGCAATGATTGGGGTTTTAGTTTATGATCTGACCATTTGGTGAGCTCAGTGAATGAATGAATGGATGAGCAAGAGACAACAGGACAACTGGATAGTTAGTCTGCATCACTTGCAGCTCTTGCCCTGGGCCTGACAGTGTAGAAAATTGAAGCTTTAAGCTCTCTGTGTCTATGTGTCTGTCACTCAGTATGCTGTGTGATTGTGTAATGTTTTCCTGTCTCCAGAAGGCTTTAACAAATTATTTTGTGAAGTCTCTTAAATTAAAGGAGCTCTGTTCTGATTGGCACGTACAGAGAAATAAGCACTTATACAAATATTCCTAAAAACTCCAAGAAAATGAGGAAATTGAACTTCTAATACTTTAAGTGCGCTAGACTTAAAAAGATGCATCTTTCAGAAACTAACTTAGAGGCTTTTAAAGAATCCAGGTTGAGGCCCTGGCCAAGTAGCTCGATTGAGTAGTGTTGTCCCCATATGCCAAGGTTGTGGGTTCAATCCCCAGTCAGAGCACATACAAGAATCAACCAATAAATGCATGGGTAAGTGGAACAACAGATCTCTCTCTCTCTCTCTCTCTCTCTCTCTCTCGCACAGTGACAAGAATTGAACAGACTTCGTGGGATGATTGCATTTTGAGCTGTGTACATGTCGAATTTCTGTATTGTACACCTGAAAGTAATATGCTATTGTATACCAAATGTACTTAGAAAAAAAATTTAAAAAGTGTTAACATTCATTTACTACCTGCCCCGTCAATCCCTCTCCCTGCCAAGCGCCACCACTATCCCCTTCCTCCTGCCTCCTGTTTGGAATAAATGTAGAAAAACATATCTTCTAACTGTGTCTTCTCTGGAATTTAAACAGTAATTGCTGCATTCTTAGAGTTGCGAGCTTGACTGCGCCCTTGCTTTCCACACACCACCACCAGTGAGGAGGAAAGCAAGGGGCCCCTGGCAGAAAGAGAAGAGAATGTAAAAAGAAAGTCTATTCGTTATCTGGCATAGCTTGAGACTGACCTGGGGGTGCATGATTCCCCCACATTGAAGAGCCAAGAGACCCCACTGGAGTTGTGGAGCAATAGTCTTGAAAGTCTTTAGAGAATGTAGACGTGGCCCAGAGATTGCCTGATCCCCGATGCAGAGTTTGTGGAGGCAATGGCTTGCCCTGGGTACTAGTGGCAAAGGACACACAAAAGCACCTGCCCACCACCTCTGCCAGTGTTGAGTGCTCTAGACTTCAGGTGGCCTCACAGTTGGAATACTGACAAGTGAGAGCTAATGCATGGGCCTACGCATGCAGTGCAAGCCCAAGGATCGGCAGTGGATTGTTCAGACCCAGGGCTTTGAACATGGCCTGTAAACAGCATGAATGGGGGTCACTCAAAATCAGCATGTCAATACCACACTGATGGCCCAATCTCATGAGATCTGGTGAAAGAAAGCCACACTAGCCAGCATAAGTGATCCATTTGCTAGGTCAGATCCCCTGGAGCTGCCACAGAGCCCTGGGATAGCCTCATAGGGATAAGTACCAGAGTTCATCAGGGAATCTGTCTGACCCCATATATAGGGCAAAGAAAACACTTTTAAAAAATGAAAAGTGGGGATCAGGACCCACTTGGGTCCTGGTCCAGACTCAGGGCACCTCACTCAAATGAACTTCTGGCCCCAACCAGTCCCGCCACTAGAGGGAGTTTTAGACCACTTGGAAGAAGGCAAGCCAAAGCATGAGGGCCCCCTGCAGCCCAAGACCCAGAGCAGAGGTCCTACTGCTTGCTGTGGCTTGGTACAAGGTATACTAGGTTCCATAGGGTCTTACTTTAAGGAATTATTGAAGCCCTGGCTGGTATGGCTCAGTGCATTGAGCGCTGGCCTGCGAACCGCTCAGTTCTACTCCCGGTCGGGTCACAAGCCTGGGTTGCCGGTCAATGCCCAGTTGGGGGCGTGCAAGTCACATTGATGTTTCTCTCCCTCTCTTTCCCCTACCTCTCTCCCTAAAAGTAAATTTTAAAACAAGTGATTGAAGAGCATTGGCTTGTAATATATTAGTGTGCTGCATTTAAAATATGTCTGTAAATTCTTTGGTACTCCCCTATTGAAGAGATGGTACTTAATTCTCCTCCCCTTGAGAGTGGGCTAGACTTAGTGACTCACTTCTAACAAACAGAATTTGGGGACATGACAACCTGTAACTTAAAAGGCATCAAAGCTTCTTTCTCTCTCACTAAAAAAAATCATACTGTGCCCTGGCTGGTGTACTGGTGTAGCTCAGTGGATTGAGCGTGGGCTGTGAACCAGGCATCACAGGTTCGATTCCCAGTCAGGGCACATGCCTAGGTTGCGGGCCATGTCCCCCAGCAACCGCACACTGATCTCTCTCTCTCTCTCTCTCCTTCCCTTCCCTCTCTAAAAATAAATAAATAAAATCTTTTAAAAATTTTTTCTAAAAAAAAAATCATACTGTATATAGTGTAAAGAGAGTCACATAAAATAATACACACAAAGTACTTAGCATAGTGCCTGTAATATGATAAGTGCTCAGTGAAAATTAGAAGTTATTGTCAATAATCATTATTGAACAGTGAGACATCTTGGTACAGCTAAGACAAGGTGTTGTAGGTTGAAGTATGTTCCCTCAAAAAGATATATTCAAGTCTTAACACCTGGTACCTGTGAATGTGACTTTATTTGGATCTCAGGTGTTTGCAGATGTAATTAAGATCTAAATTAAAGCCCTGGCTGGCGTAGCTCAGTGGATTGAGCGCGGGCTGTGAACCAGGCATCACAGGTTCGATTCCCAGTCAGGGCACATGCCTAGGTTGCAGGCCATGTCCCCCAGCAACCACACATTGATGTCTCTCTCTCTCTCTCCCTCTCCCTTCCCTCTCTAAAAATAAATAAATAAAATCTTAAAAAAAAGATCTAAATTAAAATGATCATGGTGGGCTGTAAACCCACTCACTAGTACCCTTATGAGAAGAATCGGAGACACCCAGAGGGAGAATGCCATGTGACAATGGGGACAGAAATTAGAGTGATGCAGCTGCCAGCTATGTACCACCAAGGATTGCTGGCAACCACCTAAAGCTTGAAGAGGTGAGAAAGGATCTTCCCTTAGGGCCTTCAGAGGGCTCATGGCCCTGCTGACAGGACACCTTGATTCCAGACTTCCTCAAGGACAGCCCCCCCCATTTGATGACTTGCTTTGAAGACTCCAGACTCCATGTAGTCATACTCACAGGTATGGTTTATTACAGTGAAAGGACACATAGCACCATCACCAAACGGAAAAGGCCCATGGGTGAAGTCTGCAGCGAGCCAGGAACAAGCTTGTATGACTCCTCTCCCAGGGGAGTCACACAGGCCATGCTTAACTCCTCCAGCAGTGAACTGCGGCAACACATCGGAAAAGGAAGAACCACCTGAGCCAAAGAGTCCAAGGCTTTTATCAGAGGCCAGTGCCATAGGCACCCTCTGGCTAGCATGTACCGAAGTCCCATATTCACAGGAGGAAGGCAGGTGTTCAGCATAAACCACAGTGTTTGTACAGTTTAGGCACAGTGTGAGCCCTGCATTATTTACAGAGGGGCGGGAATACCTCCCGAAATCTGAGTTCTCAGATGCTCAGGCTGCCTACGAGACAGCACCAAATGCATGGCTTAAACAACACGCATTTGTTCTCTCACAGTTCTGGAGATTAGAAGCCCAACATCAAGGTGCCACCAGGGTGGGTTTCCAGTGAGGAATGCCTCTCTGGTTTGTAGATGGCTGTTTTCACACTATGTACTCTCATGTCCTTCCCTCTCTGGTGCAGGGGAAAGAGCGATCTCTGGGTACTTCTCCATATAAGGACATCAGTCCTATTAGATTAGGGCCTCACATTTGTGACCTTATTTAACTTTAATTACCTTCTTAAAGGCTTCATCTTCACATATAGTTTCTTTAGGGGGTTAGGGCTTTAGCATATAAATTTGGGATGTGAGGGAACACAATTCAGTCCATAGCAATAACCAAGGGCTAACCTTGCAAGCAGGACTTTCTAGGACAAATCTCAGGCCTGCCATGCTCTTTCCCGCACAAGCTCCGTACCAGATTCCAGAAGCCTTGAAATGGTTGCCAATGACATTGTTCCCTGGGAGGAAGGGGTTCCCATTTGATGCTTAAGGTTCAGATTACAATGGCTCTCCCCTTGTTCATTGAGAACCTTCCTGCCACCTTGGCCACAGCTGACGAGACCAGAGGTTGATGTGTGAGCAGAAGGACCCTACATGGAAAGACCCTAACAGCTCATGCCAACAGAGGCACCTGTATTTGGTGGCTGTGATCAGAGACTGTCTTTGGGAAGGGACCTGAAAGGGAAGCATGTTGGACATCAGTTTGGTACATGGGCTTTAGAGTAAGGCAGTTTGAAGTTCATGCTGGATTGGATTTCTGGCTCTGAAACTCTTATTGGTACAAACCATGCTGCTCTTTAATGAATATTTGAGGAGTGTTTGAAATGCATGTTTACCCTTGGTGAAATTAATTCTTTAAGTCTTGGTTTATCATCTAGAAAAATTATGATGGTAACTGTTCAATAAATTCAATAATCTAATGTCATTTAAGTGCTTTTTCACAATGCTTGGCTCTGAGTAAGTGCTGATAAAAGGACAATTATCATTCTAAATGGTTAGGGAATGAAGTACTATAAACTAAGAATCACATGAATGCAGGTGATTTCCCAATGCTTCTGCTGTAAGCCATCAGCTTTGGAAGTGACTGAATTCCAAATGACTGGGTGGATGATGAAATAATATTTCTGATCTTACCACATATTCTCATGAATCCTTGCAAAACAAATCTCCAGCATTTAATATGTTTATAGTTGGAGTCTTGGAAGCCTAAAGAAAAGGAGTGCACAAATAAATAAACACTAACTGAAAACATGCCATATGCTCAGAACATGAAAGTATGACATTGTTCAACATTTAGCACTGGAGATCCAGAATGACTCCACAAGCACGTACAGTGCTACAGAGAACAGTTCATAATAATGCTATAATGTCATAAACCTGAATGTACTCAATAATAGAGTGGCAAGATGCAAAATGTATAACCTCCAGGAAATGCAAGAAATAAATAGAAACACAGCAGCAGCCCACTTACTTACCTTTGTCAGCCTAGGATGGACCCAGTAGATACAGCACAAAGAGTATAATTAATAAAGTTCCAGCAAGCTTATTCTTTTATAACCATGAAAGCATCTTTTAGTCAGTAACCATGGTAAATTAATAATCATTGGCCCTAATATTAGGCCACAAAGAAAATTTCAATAAATTACAAAAGGAAGAATGGATATACATTACATCTCTGGCCATGATGTTATAAACTGGGATTTTAAAAACAAAATCACAAAACTCCAATAGCTTCAAAAAAATTTTTAACATCTCTCTTAAACAACTCTTGCATCAACGTACAAATAAACCAAAATTTGAAGGACATCTAGAGTAATAATATTGAAACAATTTTCTGTTGTGAAAACATCACATATCAAAACATGTAAGATTTAGCTAAAATGGATCTCAGAGCAAAATGCATACTTTAAGATATACAAGATATAGTTCAAAAACACTAAACAACTAAATGTACCCAAAACAAATTCAATAGACAAATGTTAAGCTGGGGGAAATAGCTGCAACACTTGAAAGACAAAGGGTGTGATATTGTGATTTATATTTATATTTGGTCTTTGTCCACAGTTCCTGGCTCACAGCTCCCAAAACCCTTGGAATTTCCCAAGTGATGGGAGTGATAAAGGTGTCTCTTATTATGTTAATGAGGTTACTTTGCAAGTCACCTAAAGATTGGGGCTGGTTGCCAGGGAAACCAGCCAAGTGATTAGAGGATTACAATTTTCCGTACCACCCCCTGGCCTCTGGGAAAGGAAGAGGGGCTGGAGATGGAATTCAATCACCGAAGGCTGTGATTTGCCGTAATCAGCTATGCCTCTGTAATGAAGCCTCCATTATAAAAAAAAAAAAAGAAGAAGAAGAAAGATGAGGTTCAGAAAGCTTCTGTTGGTGAACACCAGGAGATTTGGGGAGAGTGGCGAGCTAAAAGAGAACATGGAAGCTCTGTACCATTTGCCCAAACCTTGCCCTAAGTATCTTAGTGAAACAAAGGAAGGGCTTATGGTAGAAGAAACAATAGGAAAGACAAAAGAAGCAACAGTGCAACAAAAGAAGGGCTTATGGTAGAAGAAGCAACAGGAGAGAGCCTAGGACATGCTTTGCTTTGACTCTCTAGAAACATTCCAGGAAATGAGTGAGCCATGGTGGAGCTGCTGTTAGCTCACTAAAATGTCAGAGAAAAGGGGGCCTTGGAGGCAGCTTCAGGGATGAGCTGCCCATAGCTCACCTGGTTGCAAGTCTCCAGGGGACCTTTATACTTTAGGAGAGAAAAGTAAAAATGCACACCTGAGACGAGAAGGAAGAAAGATGTGGGCATGCTTCAGAGAGAGCCCACCCAATTTATACACATTTTAACCCAAGAATTCCACTGACAAGAAGTTACTCTTTAAATTTATTTTTAAAACATCTACCTGTCTAAATATTTAACAGAAGGATAAACCAAAACATGTATAAACAGCTATTTTCAGGAAAGTCAATAAAAAAAAGGAAGATAAAGTGATTTCCTATGAGAGGAGGGGAGAAGGGGAGGAGACAGGGAGAGAAGCTAGATTTCTCAATATAACATTCTATTATTGTATTGGGAACCATTAAATATAATAATCATGTTACAGAATTATATTCTGTTTCAGAAGTCCTGTCATACTCCTAAGCAAGAAAGTTATTGAGTATTACTGGGATCACATCAAGCAGGTTTAAAAGGCTTCCACTCGCCAAAGATGGAGCAATTTAAAAATCAAAAAGCATAACTTCAGGCCCTGGCTGGGTTATTCAGTTGGTTAGAGAGTTGTCCTGATACACCAAGGCTGTGGGCAAGAATCAACCAATGATTACATAAATAAATGGAACAACACGGGGGGTGGGCTGGGATGGGAGTAAAAGTCGGAAAACTACTTAAGCAATTAAAATAAAAATAAATAAATAAAACAAATTGATTTCTCTCTCTCTCCCTTCCCCTTTCTCTCTAAAATTGACAAATAAATTTTTTTAAAAGGAATAACTTCAGTGAATTGAAATACATCAACTAGGCATAAGATGATGATGAGGCTAAAAGATATCACTGGCTGCCTTTGGAGGATGCCAGTGGACCAGTGCATTATCCTGAAAACTGGGAAATACAAAGAGAAAAAGTAACTGACTAGATAATTGATGATATTAAAGAAATACCATTGAATTTTTAAGGTACGATAATAATGTATAGCTAACTTGTTTAAAAGAGTTCTTGTTTATAGGAACATCTTGAAATATTCATGGACAAAATGATATGACATCTGCTTTGTTTCAGAATAATCTAGTGGGGATGGGAAAAAGGGTGGAGACTATAAATGAAACCAGATTGGAGGTGAATCGATAACTGTTGCAATGGAGTAATGCATACATGGAGATTTATTGCATTATTCTCCCTCCTTGTCTATGTGTTTGAAATCTTCCATAGTAGAAATATAATTTGATGGATGCAAAATTATATTGAGAGTGTGACTTGAGCCGACACTGCTAACCATGATGTTTTAAATCATGTTTGCTTTGGTTTGTTTTAGAAAACAAAAAGAGGGAAAAACCAGAACTGCTACAGAGAGAAGGGACATGTAAGCAATGTCTTTTTAAAAAATTAGTAATTTTTTGCCTACAATTCCAAGCCAAAGATGAACTGTGGACAAATGCGTGGCTACTTAGAATTCTATGTCATTTCTGGGAGAACTGAAAATTACTTCTGGAGCCAGATAGCCTAGGTTCACATCTCGTTTCTGCCCCTTACTCCCTGTGTGATTTTGAGCAAGTTATTCAACCTCTCTGCGCATTAGTTTCTTCATCTGGAAAATGGGAATGATAGTATCTAACTCATGGGTTATTGTGAGGATTAATAAATTAATACGTGGAAAGTATTTAGAACATTGAGTACCTTGCACATAGTAAGCACTTGATAAGTGCTGGCTATTGTGATTGCAGTTATTGTTGGAGCGTATAGTACAAGGGAGAAGTGATGAGAGATGAGGCGGAGAAAGCGGGTAGCCTTTCAGGTTAAAGGAAGGAGTGTATCTTCTATTTGGCAGAAATTCGTTGAAAGGTTTTGAGGCACTGCTGACTGAGGACAGAAGCTTCAGTTCTCACAAGTGGTTAATGAAACATGAATATTTCTTTTTTTTTAATCTTCACCGAGGACATTCTTATTGATTTTAAGAGAGAGGAGAAGAGAGGGACACACATCAATGTCAGAAACATTGACTGTTGATTCTGTTATGTGCCTTGACCAGTGACTGAACCCGAAACCTAGGCATGTGCCCTGACCGGCAATCAAACCCACAACCTTTCAGTTTATGGGATGATGTTTCAACCAACTGAGGCACACAGGTCAGGGCAACATGAATTTCTTACATGTACCATTAACTATGAAATGGCTCAAGGCAAGCTGAGAACTTCTGATTGTGTTTACCAGAACCCTATGAATAAAACCTAATTCCAATTTCTAAGTGTGTATAAAATGCAGCACCACACTAATTCAAGTCCATTTTTACTAGAAAAAGAAAAGCTAAACATGGACTGAACTGCAATTTTCTTAACAGTAAGTGGATGCCATGGGTTTGGGAAATGACTCGTAAGTAGTGACATGACTCAGGATTGTCAAAAACTTCAAGACACATTTTAAGAAAGCTCTAGGTATACAAATTATAGAATTGGCATATCTTCCAAGTGTGTGTTCAAGGCTAGCTCTGAATTAAGGGCACTGTGCATTTAAAAAGTGTAATTCAAGTAATCAAATTTTGTTTTCACTTTTTATTATGGCAAATTAGAAACGTGCACAAAAATCGAAAGAACAGCAAAATAATCAACATTCCTTACTCATCACCCAGCTCCAGCCTTTATGAACTTGTGGCCAATCTTATTTCCACATCCCACCCACTAGGGATCCCTCAGCTATTTTGAAGCAAATCCCAATATGTTATTTTCATCTAGAGTATGTAAGTATATATTTCTGAAAGATAAGGACTCATTAGAAAATCTAACCTCAATACCAACTTTTCAACTAAAAATAATAATTCCTAAATGTTGTCAAATATCCATTCAACTTTCACATTACCCCGATTTTTAATATAATTAGGCACATACTATTGATTGTCTCCATCTTACTGATGCCATCAGTCATTGGTGAGCATTGGACCCATTTATTCACAAGGGGATGATAAAATGGAATGTTCTGATCTCTCCTTCCTTTTTCAGTTCTTAGCCCTAATATATTTATAAAGAAGTTACCCTGGCCAACTCTTTGGCTTGTATAAGAAAAACAGGATAAATGCTTGATTCTTCCCTATATTTACCAGTTTTCAATATAAAGAATTGTTTCCCAAGCATCTTTCCCAAGGAGACCAATGACCTATCTTTATCTGTATCATCCTGAGCTTGTACACTGTAAGCCTGTTTATATTTAATGTGTTTCCCGCCATTGCAATTACAATCCTTGTTGATGTTCCAATTGTCCTATCTACAGTCAGTGGGATCATCTACAACTTGCCTTCTGGAGCCTTTTCTCAGGACTTCTGGATTTTCAGCTGTAACAAAGCTTGCCTTTCTTTCTGGTGTCAGGCTCATCCCGTTCGCCCACATGGCCTGCCACTTCGTCAGAGGTTCCTCTTGGTGACAGTGTTGCTCCAGAAATACTAACAAACCTGCATTTCCTCACCCCACCCCCATTCACACGGTCTCTTTTCCCACCCTTGGACTTTGGAGAAAAAAATGTTCCAGAGCCAAAAGCTTCTGGAAAGGAGGCTGCCTGCTGCAGGCTTGCACAGGGTTTGCCAGAAACTTGCTCACTGCAGCAGTACTTGCCTTTCTTCTTTGAGTCAGAAATCAACCTAAATTGCCAACTCTTATCAGACATCAATTGTAGAATTCCATTTCTACCTGACCTAGACTTTGTGAGTAAGCTCTAGTTAACTCCACATAGATCCTGCAATTTTCCTGTGTTGTCAGGAAATGCTGGAAGCTAAAGGCCTAGAGGAGAGCATCCGCAGGCACCAAGCTGTGAGGGGCAGGGCTTCACAGACCTTCTGGGCTAAGGGTGGTGTAAGTGTGGTCCTGGGATGCATTTGCAACACTGGGAACTTTTTAGAAATGCAAATGCCGAGACCCCTCACTCCAGATCCTCTGTGGCGATGGGGCTCCCAGCCTACATTTTAACAAGCCCTCCATTGGATTCTGAGAACTAGTGCCCTAGGCCAGCTGTGCTAACTGAGAAGTAACTATTTGGGGCAGTTCTCAGAGGACCAGTCGAAAGGTCCCCATCAGTCCATTAGCTTGTGTCATACAATATGCACCTGGAGGACACACACATGGTTCTTACTTCTTTTACTTTAATTTCAGAAATAGTTTTTTCTCATACCATTAGAAAAGTCATCCACACTGCTGGCAAGTTTTTCAGAAAACAAGGAGCTATGTTGCAGAAATAAATGGCAAACATAAACCCAACATCCTAGCAATAATTTCTCATTTCTTTATATTTATATATTTTAAAATCACCATGTGTATGTATATGTGTGTATATATGTACACACACACACACACATATATGATTTTATTTATTTTTAGAGAGAGGAGAAAGGAGGGAGGGAGACAAAAACATCAATGTGTCAGAGATATATCCATCAGTTGCTCTCACAAAATTGGTTGCCCCTGGCACAAACCCAACTGGGGACCTGGTGCGACCCAGGCACGTGCCCTGACAGGAATCCAATGGGCAACCTTTGGGTTCACAGGAGGGTGCTCAATGCACTAAGCCACACCAGCCAAGGCTCCATGTTTATATTTACATAAATATACTTCTATAAAATTGTGTTCACTTGTACATATCATTTTGGATCATACTTTTCCACTTCTGGCCCGTATTATTATATAATACAAAGTTTTTCCAGTAACAATAACTTGTGAATGCATGTTTAACCATTTTTAAATAGAAATGTACTACTTGATTATAGTGAAAAATTCAGGACTACAGAAACAAAATGAATATTTCAAATCTTAATGACTTTCTAGAAATATATCCAATAACATTGGCTTGATGTGCATAACTTCAGACTATATTTACATACAATGAATTATATCTAATACATATGAGCATGGATACCGAATGCCCAGTGCTCATCAGCACAATCCATATATTTATCACTCATTTTAGAAGGTATATTTAAGTACATATGTAAGCAAATTTATACACAATCAGATTTTTTCCATTTATACAATTGAAATCATATCACATAATATTTCATTGACTCAATTTATTATTTACCCTCATATTATAAAAATGTCCCATATAGTTATTCTCAAAGTGCCTACCTACTTCTTTATATTTTTAATAGCTTTTTTTAAGTAGGGTTTATTCTGATTGGAAAGTCAACATATTCATTTGCAAAGTTCAGAAAAATTTAAACTGATAAAATCATTTCCTTTATCCCTCATATAAAATCATACATTAAAAAATGTAGGTGCATTTCATTTTATGCATATATAATTTATATTTCACATAAGAGTGAAATTATTTTCTACAGTTTTACATAGTATTTCTGCATGCATCATGTTATGACGTTACAAGTTTTTATTCCACAAATTACCCCCAAAATGAAGGCCTAATGACCTTTTACTCTAATTAGCATGATTTCATTTAATTAGTTGTATAACCCCTAATTTTAAGCCACCTATATATCGATATAACTTTAATTTTTTTAATTATTATATTTTTTTATTGTTGTTCAAGTACAGTTGTCTCCATTTTCCCGCCAACACATTCCCCACCACCCACCCAGACCTCCTACCCTCAATCCTCCCCTTTTAGATATCTTTTTTTGAACAAAATATCAATATATATTGTGGACAAAAGAGGGGCCACAAACTAAACCTGATAAGCTCAGGGAGACCAGCATGGTGGGACTTACAAACTCAGATAATGTAAGTAACCACATAGGATGGCCTGAAATTAAAACGTCCTAACTAAACGCAGATCTTGGCAGGTAGTCAAATCCTAAGGCAGTGTTTTTCCCTAACAAAGGTTAATCTCCACATTAACTGAGCCTGTCCTCTTTTTGCATCCAGAATAACATACTTTCGGAAAAACAAAGTAATCTCCTTTTCCTATCCCCCTCCTCCAAAGCACTACCTCCACAGGAGAGGGGAGACCACAAATCCCCTCATTGTTATTGTTATCATGTTAATTGTTAACTGTTAACTATTCAGTACTCACCTAAGTAAAAGAAGTATGTGCCTATTCATTTTACTTTTTATCCAGATGTTTTCCGGCTTTGCTTTCCCCCACCTCCCAAATCTATCACTAGTGGATTTCATGTAGCATCTTCCCCTTTGATTCTGATGTATAAAATAAGTGGTAAAACTACCATTTTCTGAGCCCTGGCTGGTGTAGCTCAGTGGATTGAGTACGGGCCTACAAACCAAAAGGTTGCAGGTTCGATTTCCAGTCAGGGCACATGCCTGGGTTGCGAGCCAAGTCCCAGGTGAGGGGCTCATGAGAGGCAACCACTCATTTCTCTCTCTTTCTCCTTCCCTTCCCCTCTCTCTAAAAAATAAGTAAATAAAATGTTTAAAAAACTACCATTTTCTCAATTTGTTGAAATTTTGCTTCCTGGCAATTGTCATAAGTTTGGCTAGATTAAACTCATAAAAAATCCTTACAGGTTTGGACGTTTCTTATGTTGACAACATATACATTTGTTTCACTTCCAGGATTGGTTTAGGGGTTTTTATTCCTTTTTTCCCCCTCAATGGCTTGGAAGTTATATTTTCTATTGCTGTTGTTTTAATGTTTATGTAGAATTCTTAACAAACTGAAACCTACACTTTTCTTATGAATAACTAGTTTATCAGTATCTCTGTTGTCTGCTTTTTAAAAGTCCAATGTATCACTTTACTAACAAGAACAGATTCATTGGTATCACAGGACAACTTCTTCCTCCTATCCTTCATATTGATATTTTCAGTAATTTAATGTCTAGCTTGTTATCAGAAGTGTAAAATATATAATTACTGTTATCTTTTTTTGATAGTCAATATTTGAGCCCTGGCTGATATGGCTCAGTGGATTGATTGCTGGCCTGTGAACCAAAGGGTCACTGGGTTGATTCCCAGTCAGGGCACATGCCTGGGTTGCAGGCCAGGTTCCCAGTTCAGGGCATGTGAAAGGTAAGCAATCTGTTCCTCTTTCTTCCTCTCTTTCTCCCTCCTTTCCCGTCTCTCTAGAAATAAATTAATTAAATCTTTTTAAAAAATAAAATAAAGTTGCTTTTATCCCCAAGTTTATAACAAAAATAGTGGGGAAATAACTTGAAAATATATCAAAATAAAAGCCAAAGGGTTAATATCCTTAATACAGAAAGAGTTTGGTTGTTACAAAAGACACACATTTTAAACGGCAAGTTTTATTTTTAAAAATCCTCATTAATTTTTTTAGAAAGAGGAAGAGAGAGAGAGAAACATCTATGTGAGAGGGAAACATTGATTGGTTGCCTCCCATACGTGCTTGGACCTGAGATCCAACCTGCAACCTAGGTATGTGCCCTGACAGGGAATCAATCCCCCAACCTTTTGGTGTATGGGAGGATGGTCCAACCAACTGAGTCACATGGGCAAGGGCACAAAATGGAGTTTTTCCATTTTATTGTACAGTTATATGACTTTCACTACATACAGATATTTGTGTGAGCACCACCACAACCAACATACAGAAGAATTTCATCACACCTGAGAAATTCCTTCATATTATCCCTTTCTAGATACACCCTGTCCCACTGCTACCCACTATAAACCACTGAACTGTTCCCATCGCTAGGGTTTTGCCTTTTCTAGCATATCATGTAAATGGAATCACACAGGATGTGACCTTTTCAGACAGGTTTCTTTCACTAAACATAGGGATGACATGGTGATACTCTGCATATCCTAATGGCTAATGATGTTGACCATCATCACATGTGCTATTTGTCATCCTTATATTCTCTTTGGTGACATGTTTCTTCAACTCTTCTCCCCATTTTAAACATTGAGCTTATTTAACTTACTGTTGAGTTCCGAGAGCTCTTTACATATTCTGGATACAAGTTATTTGTCTATGTGATTTGTAAACATTTTCTCCTAGTCTTGTAACTGCTGAGCCAGTCACTGTCTGCAGTGGTGCTGAAACGACCAGAGGCACTGTCAGATGGGAGCCTCTGCAGTTTGGCAGCTCCATGTCCCCTGCCCGACTTTACTTACTTCTAGCTGCAGCTTCCAAACCAGCACCATTTCAAGGGACATTGACACAGCAGCCAAGTTCACTGGGGCTGCCACAGTAGGAGTGGCTGGCTCTGGGGCTGGAATTGGGACTGTGTTTGGGAGCCTCGTCATTGGTAATGCCAGGAACCCTTCTCTGAAGCAACAGCTCTGTTCCTACACCACTCTGGGCTTCGCCTTCTCAGAGGCCATGTGGCTCTTTTGCCTGACTGTGGCCTTTCTCATCCTCTTTGCCATGTGAAGAAGCTGTCTCCACGTCCCACAGCTCTTTCTCCCATGTCTCATCTGTCTATATGTTGTTGTCCTATACCTCCCCAGGCAACCTCGAGAAAGTGGTTGACTATGGGTTAGACAGAGGGAAGACGAGTAAATACTTTATTAATAAGATGTTAAAAAAACACTTAAGAATATCCATGCTTTTCTTAAAAAGAAAAAAGCAAACAAAATATAACCAGAGACATTGAAATTAAGAACAATCTGACAGTAACCAGAGGGGAGTTGGGAGGGGACAGTGGGAAGAAGGGTTTTCAGGAACTGCTATAAAGGACACATGGACAAAACCAAGGGGGAGGGTGGAAGCAAGGGAGGGAGGTGGGTTTGGAAGGGGTGGGAGGAAGGGTGGGGAGAAAATGAAGACAACTGTAATTGAACAACAATAAAGTAATTAAAAAAAGAATATCCATTAAATAAAGAACTTATAGAAATATTTTACATTAAAACTAAAATGTTTACTACCTAAAATTTCAATCACCTCAGGATAACCACTGTTGAAGTGTTAATACATATTTTCCAGTGTTTTTTTTCCATGAATATTATAAAATAAAAATATTTTTCCTCAGAAAAGACAAACCATAGATTTGGAGAAAATATTTTCAAATTACATATGTGATAAAGGTCTTATATCCAGAAAATATAATGAACTTTTAAAATTCAAGAAGAAGGCAAACAACCTAATTTAAATATGGCAAAAAATTTTATTAGACATTTCACCAAAGAAAATATAAGAATGGCTAATAGCT
Organism: Tonatia bakeri; assembly: GCA_004024845.1. Classification (NCBI taxonomy): domain Eukaryota; kingdom Metazoa; phylum Chordata; class Mammalia; order Chiroptera; family Phyllostomidae; genus Tonatia; species Tonatia bakeri. The sequence continues at coordinate 3,541 of PVIA01004872.1, read as the reverse complement.
ACATGAAAAGATACTCAACATCATTAATCATTAGGAAAATGCAAGTTAAAACCACAATAAGATACCGCTACACACTATTTATAATGGCTATAATAAGAAAGACAGATATAATACCAAGGTTTAGTGAAGATGGGGGGGGGACAAATCCTCATACATTGCTGGTGGGGATATAAAGTCGTGGAGCCATTTGGAAGGGAGTTTGACAGGTTTGTTGAAATTGTGTACATGAACTGACTGTATGATATGACCCAGCAATTTCACTTCTAGGAGTCTACCCAAGGGAATAAAAAGCATGCCCACACAGAGACTTTTATGGAAATATTTATAGTAGCATTATTTATAATAATCAAATTCTAGAAACTATCCAAATGTCCATTACCGGTGAATGGATTAACAAAAAGTGATATATCCATATAAGGGATTACTATCAGCAATAAAAAAGGACAAAATACTGATACATTCTACAACATGAATGAACCTTAGAAACATTATACTAAGTGAAAGAAGCCAGATACCAAGGCCCACACAATGTATAACTGCATTTATATGAAATGTTGAGAAAGGGTAAATCCATAGAGACAGAAAGGTTGGCGGTTGCCTGGGACTGGGGGGGGTTGTTTGGGAGCGGGGAGTGACTACAAGTGAGTGGGCTTGAGAGCAATTTTGGATGTGATGGAAAAGTTCTAAAGCTGGATTGTGATGATGGTTGCCCAATTCTACAAATTTACTAGAAATTATTGAATTGTACACTTATAGTGGGTGAATCTTATGGAATATAAATTATACCTCGATCAAGTTATTAAAAAATGTGGTCAGGAAAGATGGATGGGCTTTATGTGGCCCCAGCAACCAAAGCAACACTAACCAGAGTTTGAGACTTGAAGAGAAGCTGAGGCAGGGTTTACCCTTATGCCACACATGAGAAACGAGGACTAGGAGATGATGGTGCACCTCCATGTTCCTGACCAAAGACTGTTGACTTCCTCAAGGACCCGTTATTAGAATTATGAGAAGCCTTCCTAGAAGTCTTCACAAAAATTAATATTTCATTTTCTTGGCTTGAAATTAAATTTTTCCAGGCTTTCACCAATAGACCAAGGTTTCTGTCTAGCTCCCTCTTTCCCCCCAAATCATCACCAATAACAAGTGAGGTGCAGCCACACCAATTTCTTAAACCAAGAAGAGATCACAGGTGCTCCTGGACCTTAACACCATGAAAAATACCTTTGTTTGCTACTTCCCTCAAAAGACTTCCTGAAGTTTTACAAGTACCCCCCAAGCTTATTTCCTCAACCCTTCAGTAGATGTCTCATCTTACAGAACTTGGAAAAGTAAAAGTTTCCTTACCTTTCTTTTCTCCTTCCTGTTTAGTCTTTAACATCTTCACACCCATTCTTGCTTTCTCCTCTGGAGCACTAGACAATAATGTGGCTATATTCTGAGATTACACCCTTCATATTTTTTAAATTATATTTTATTGATTATGCTATTACAGTTGTCCTGATTTCACCCCCCTTTGTGTCCTTCATATTTTTTATGTGAAGAGAATGTTTCTTTTGTAAAATGATGGTGAGAATAGTTAGAAGTTGAGACTTTGTTAGTTTGTTAGTGTCCTAAATTGGCAAATTTGAAAGTTAACCAACCTCTGCCCTCTCCTACACATACCCATACATGGCTACACGTGTGTGTGAGAGAGAGAGAGAGAGAGAGAAAGAGAAAGAGAGAGAGAGAGAGATTCATTAGTCCATAAGATTTTTGACTAGTCTCCATATTATGCATTTAAATTTCCTTACACTTTAGCCCTGGCTGGTGTGGCTCAGTGGATTGAATGTTGGCCTGTGGACTGAAAGGTTGCTGGTTTGATTCCCAGTCAAGGCACGTGCCTGGGCTGCAGGCAATCACCCACTGATGTTTATCTCTCTCTCTTTGTCCCTCACCCCTCTCTAAAAATAAATGAAATATTTTTAAAAATAATTTTTCTTACACTTTAAAAATGTATGCAATATTTATAATAAATTAATGATTTATAATAAAGTCAACAATATTCTCCATATTGTCTCTAAAAAATGGCAACATTTACAGAAGGGTGGATATTCTAAAGAAACATCATATAATAATAAGAAAAACATAATATTAGCTACAAATCTGGTCCAGGTACTGGCTGAAGGAAGTGGCCAGAGACAATCTTAGAGGAATGAGAAGAAATGTGGAGCCTGGTATCCAGCACAACGGGGTGTCCTGGGGGCAGCAGGAAGTGAGAGAACTTCTAAGTGAAAGTCCTGTATTTAATGTTACATTTTCTACTTTATGGCCCAGGATTACCATCCTTCTCCTGTGGCCCCACAAACAAATGGAAACAGAAAAACACAAAAATTTTGGAGTCAATGATATGAGCTGCCAGTAAGTAAATAACATGTAATGTAATAGTAAAAAAAAAAAGTGATGATGATGATGAAGACAGAAAGATAGAATGTAGGAAAATTTGTATTCTTGGCTAAGGGGCTTTGTTTAATTAACTACATGGAATTTAGTGGCAAGTGCCTCTGTCAAAATTCTGTTTTCCAGCGTTCTCTGTTCTTTGCACTCTGCCCTGTCTTTTGGTTTATTTTTATTTTTATTTTATTTTTTCAATTATAGTTGGCCATATGATTTCACTTATATGTGGAATGTAAAGAACAAAATAAATGAACAAAGAGCAACAGATCATAAATACAGAGAACAGACTGCTGGTTGCTGGGGATGGGGGATGGAGCCGGGTGGGAGGGGTTGGGGGACTGAGTGGAAAAGGTGAAGGGATTAAGAACTACAAATTGGTAGTTACAAAATAGTCATGGGGATGTAAAGTATAACGTAGGGATATAGTCAACAATGTGATAGCTATGTGTGGTGCCAGGTGGGTACTAGACTTGTTGGGGGAAATCACTTCTTGACTATTTCCAGTATGTATGTGTCTCTGGTCTGAGTTTGTTCAGGGAAATAGTTTTCTAGGCTTCTATTGGCTCACCCTGATTAGCTCTTCCTCTTCCACCCCTGAACCCCTCTTTAGTGATAAATTTCTGGAGAGGAGAAGTCAGGCCTATTTCATCACCCTTACACATTGCCTGGCAGAATGCCTCGTGCAACAAGGTAGTTAATAAATTTATACATAGAAAATAATTTTGAATCCCTTTGGAATCACTGGAGAACTGCAGCCAAGCGAAAGCCGTAGACTTCGGTGGCTGATTAAAGCCTAAAAGAAGGTATGGTATTTCTGCCGTGAAGATTTCAAACACACGTCAACTGCTTAGTAAAGGAATTAATGAAAAGGATGAATCTTCAGCAAGATCCAGCATTTTCCCCTTTGACTGTACTCTAACATCGAGTTTGGTTATTCCCTTTCCCACAAGGTGGCGGCAAGAATCTCTTCTTAGCCCAGAATCTCCAGAGGGGAGAAAAGGAACAGCGGGGAGCAGGGGGAAGGGGTGGCAGGTGGAGCAACGGGGAGCAGCAGAAAACAAGGGGATCGGTGGGGGGCAGAAGGAGCAGGGAAACAAGGGGGCAA